>JAOQMQ010000005.1:1681038-1711231 GCA_027563845.1 Erythroxylum subrotundum | reverse complement strand
TTTTTTTGTGATATTAAATGGTTTTACTTCTTGAGTGATCTGTAATAGAACACGTGTAAGAAGATTATAGCTAGAACTTGTCAATGAACGTTTTTCTACTTTAAAAGTCTTCAAACGGCGTCGTTTGTTAAAGTCTTTGAACGTTAGAAGTGACCTCGTCGACTTGCGTTAAATGTGCAGACTGCAGACTGCAGACACCAAAGGAAAGACCTCAACCTCTTCTTAGTATTCATTTTTCAACTCATTATTTATTGTTGAATTGAAGACACAACATAATTTAAAAAATATATTAATTACTCTCAGAATTATATTATATACTGAAGTTCTCTACAATTTAATTCTTATATTTTTAAAAAATCATTTTTAATTGTTATATTAAATTAAGTTTGTCTCTCGGCCTAATCAAAAGTGAAGGACACCTAAGCTATAGTCTAAGAGTAGATTAGGTTTTGTCTTATATAAGATGGCAACATCCTTGTTGGTTCCTTTAATCTTGGTCTTATAAAAATGAACATTTCTTACAAGCTCCGAGACAAGCTTAGGATTTGGGCAATCCAAACATTGATTATTAAGGAACACTATTTCTACGTATTGAGAGGTACAAGACATTCACACAACATTGTGACAATACAGCTTGGGATTGATGTGTTCAAGACGAGACCTTTGAATGTTCCAACGGGGATTCTTTCTAGATGTTTGAGAAATTACAATTTGAACTCATCCACTAGTAAAAAATTGAATTAAATTTTATTTATTAATATTTAAAATCTTTATAATTTTAGTTTCATAGCATACATTTTTTTTGCAATTAAGTTGTTGTTTGTATAGACTTTTGGGAGGCCAATAAATACTTTTCTCTACCACAAAAACCTTTTTTAAGAAAAATAAACGTTTGACTATAAAATTAAAAAGTATTTTTTTAATAGATATAATTTTTTTGAAAACCAAAATAAAGCTTTTTAAGTAGATCAAATTTGGAGCTTATCAAAAAAACGATTTTAAGACAAAATTTTCAAATAAATTAATGAGTCTATTTTTAGTCCATTTTGTCCTTATGTTTTACACATAATTCTCACAATATCCACAAACTCATATTCCCGTGTATTATGTATTTATTTTTTTACTCAACTTTGATATTTATTTTGAGATTTATATAATATTATTTGAGTTTTTTATGTGTTTTAATATTTATTTTCGATATTAGTTTACTTATGATATAATCTATATAAAAGATTTAGTTAAATATATTTTCATTTATGTTTCATATAGTTTAAAATTATATAATAATTAATATATTGTGCTTTGCATATTGTTTAATATACTTTAAATACTATTTATATGCATAAATAATTTTAATTACAAAATAAAATATAGTTAAAATTAAAAGTATATTTTATTTTTATGTTACCAAATAGTTTACTGTACGAAGCTTTTTCAAAAAAATTATTTTTTAAATGATAGCCAAACAGCCAATTAACATCTTAGAAAAATTTTTCTCAAAAAATACTAACAAAAATTTTATTGTTATAAGCCAAAATACAACACAACATCCAAGAAAACAAGCCGCTGACAAAATGTTGGACAAAAGAATACGAAGAAGCTTCAAACTATACGAAGAAGTTTCCTCCTATGCTCAATTAATTCTGTTTAAAACGTAAATCACATGAACACAGACTGCTTTTTCTATTTCTTTGTTCGAGCCTTCATTGAATTAAAGTAGTTAAGTGTCTGTTTCTTGTACTATAATTTGAGAACGACTTTGCTGAGTCGACAAGAACATTAAAATCAAAATATCTTTTTCTTTCAAATTAATTTTCCTTTTTCTACGTTAAATGATGTTTTTTTCAACTTTTTAAAAATAAAAACTAAATTTTTAGTTCAATCTGAATGATTGGAATTGGGCAGAAATGAAAATAATGAGAGGTAAAAAAAAATCACAAAATTAGATTTAATTAAAGAGTAATTATCAAATGGAAGCTTCTTGAAAAGACTAAAAGGCTGTGGAGTATGGGATGGATTCAAATGGAGAAGTCAACTTACCGTCTGCAAAAGGCAACTTATGAAAAGACAGACATCTTTTCTGTGTGGACATAGGAATAGTATGTTGTTACTTACAAACCTAGGAGTTGGACTAAGGCTAGGACCAGGATTACTATTCCTAAGTTCAATTCTTAGCTAACTAATCTAACAATCCATCAGATGAAAAACTGCGAAACCTTCAAACATTCTCTTTAAACTCTACCAAATCCTAACGATTAAAGTAGATATGTTTAGTTAATTAAATAATATGAATTGTACAATTTTTGTAACATCTTCGTGTTATATATATATATATATATATATAATCTTCGTGTTATATTACATGTGTGTTTATCGAAATTTTCTCAAACTTCGCATTTATGCGATACTTCAACTGAACGTTGATGATAATGAATTAAATAATACTTCCTCCTGTTTAAAATAAGTGTCGTTTTAGAGGAATTTTAATTATTCAAAATAAGTGTCATTTGTGACTTTTTATGCATATTTATGATTTTACTTCTAAAATTACCGTTTAATTTTTCTCACATCTTAATTACACAGATTATATTTTCAAGGCACTTTAACATGTAATTAATAAAGGTATCTTAGACATTTCATTAACTTTCTTATTAAGTACATTTCTCTAAAACGACACTTATTTTGAATAGGAGAGAATATAAATTATTAGAAAAAAGATAAGAATTTTACGATCATCATAAATAATTTTTAATTTTTAATATACTATTGGGTGATATTTTGTTTATTACTTAAGAAACATTATTTAATTAAGTCAAATTAGAGGATTTAATTGAATAATAATTATAATATGGAAGAAGAATATTTTATTACGAAAGGGGAAAAAAAAAAAGGCAAAAGGAATAATAGTATAGTTAAGTGGTGGAGACAAAAGGGGCTTTTTTACTTAAACAAACAAACAAAGAAGAATCTGACGGTGAAAGAGAGATCTGGATTTACCGTACTTGCTTTTTTTACTGTGAATTCGATACCGTGTCCATCTCTGATCTCACACACTCACAGTCAAAAAGAGTTATGCAACTTTTTCCTTTTTTTCTCTTTTTCTTCTGACCGTTAATAATAAATTAGATTTGGTCAGGTGGGGTCTCCACACATTTAAACTTCTGACAACCAATGAGAAGAGAACCGAACTCAGCCATGGTATATGGGTGTGGTCTGGACTCTGGACTCCTCCTCCTTCTCACACCTGCCATTTGTTTCTCAACCCCCCACGCCAAACCAAACCAAATGCTCATACCCATTGTTAATTACATTGATGGCTCCTAATACCGGGGATTAAGAAGGAAGAGAGTTGATAGTTCAGAAAACAAGCCGGTCCGAATCAATCCGACTCAACTCAAATGCTCATACCCGTTATTAAAAGTAACACATTAGTTAGATTAATCACTCTTTAACACTAACAATTAATAATCTGAAGATGTCCAGTAATACGCAGTCTTATTCTTAACTATTTATAAATAACCCAGATTATGGATAAAAACTCAAATTGAGTGAACTTTAAATTTTAATAATTTGAATGAAATGATTATTTAAATTAAATGGTAATAAGTTGGTTCCACTACCCACTAGAGAGAATGTATGAATTTGAGTGACACCTCATTATTAATTATTGTGGAATTCGTCGCTTCAAGTCCACTTAACACTTTTTGGAGAGGAAATTAGATTTTATTAGATACATATTTCAACTACCCAATTCCATTTCTTTCTTGTTCTTTTAGCAAGCGTGTTTAGTGGGGAACACCCACATCCACTACCAAGACATAATTACTATCAATATGGGGTTGAAGTTGAATTATTGAGGAAGTTGAATTTAAAATTATATACAAATTAAATGATTAGCTGGCCTCTTGTTCTTAAACATTAATAAATAAATAAATAAAGAATAAACAAAGGGTTAAGGAAGATATATCATCAAATTCACAAATTTTACAATCCTCAAAAACAAAGGAGAAAATAGTAAATATTCCTCTAATAAGTAATGTGTACAAAAGCTTTGTAAAATTTCATCACCTGATTTTTCTATATTTATTAACCCCCAATCCCAAATGGAACCAAGAAAAAAGGAAAAAGCAAAAGAGAGATTAAAGATGGGTGGGGGTAATACCGTACTTTTGCAAGCATAACCGTGGACCAGGAACGGTCAAATGCGAGGCAGTCATGAACATCAACGGTTATGATTGACTTTACCAAAATCAACGAGCTTCCTTGATCGGTTGGCGCAATACGAAGCCGCCGTCGAGAGATGGGGATTCGCCGGGGACCTAAGGTCACCGGAGAAACCCAAGTCAGGAGGCAATGTCGGCTTCTGGGTCCAGTGGCGGTTAGGGCTTGGCCTCACCAGAGGACTCAAACAAAATGATAATCCCGACGTGTTCCTGGAATGCCCAGGCTTGCCTCGCCGCACCGACGTCGGCGTCCTCTTCCACGGGTGCGTTGAATCTGACGACGGAGGAGACGGGTCGCAGTCCTCGTCGTTATCATCCCGTCTGGCCGGCGACATTCCTCGATCTGCACGTAGACGAGGTTCACCAAGGCTCATGGAGGTAACCGAAAATTGGTTGGTTGATGGCTTCTTCTTGCTGCTGCCGGCGGAGAAGATGGTAGAGAACCAGAGAGGCGAAGAAGATCCATTACCATCAGGATCCGGATTCAATTTATCGGATCTAGGGCGAAACAGCTTGGTGATAAGAGAGAATTTGCCACCCTTGGTCTTCGAAGCTCTCGCTGCACCAGCTGCTACTCCCGCCGTCGTCGTTGTTGTTGACGATGTAAAGCTGGGGCCTACCTGAGGAGTAGTGTAGAATAGAAGCTGGCTGTGCGATTGATTTAGGCAGGAAAAGTCATCGTCGGATTTGCGCCGAGAAACGTAGGGAGAGACGGAGCGTGGAAAAATGAGAGGGGGATGATGATGCGAATCTGATTTCCGGCTGGCTTCGACAGCGCGTGGGTCCTGTTGGGCCTGTGCGTGAGACTGAGCGTGAGCCTGAGCCTGAGCGGCGACGAGGACAAAAAGTCGATCCCGGAGACAAGTGGCGCAAACGCCGACGGCGCTACTGTGATCGAACAGATGCTTCTTACACCTCATTTACTCCGACTATCAAGTATATATCTCTTGTATGATCTTCTTCTCTTCCTACTCGTCTTCTTCTTCCTCTGATCTTTATCTATCTAAACAAGAACAGAGACAAGAAGGATTTATATCTATGTATATACATATATAAGAAGGTGAATTTAATGGAGTAGTCAACAAGTTCAAATAAAAGCAGAGAGACAGAGTGTATGCTTGAGATTTATATAAAAATATGATTTTTATAATCTCAATTAATTTTTTATTTTTAGTTAACTCATATTGCGAAAATGGAAAATTAAAATTTGAAATGGGCATTTAATTATTATTTAAAATTATTTGTTTTTTCAGTTGGGCAACTTTTTAGGTGTGTTATTTATTATAGAATTAATTTGATTGTTCAAGCGCCAGTTATGTGGCGCGTGGTTGGGTTTGGGTCCAAAGACCCGGGAGGAGGGAACAGATCATGCTGTGGTTAAAGATCGCACGCCCGTTTGTCAGTAACTGTATCGTACGTACGCACGCGCCGCCATATGAGAACTGAAAAGAAACTGTAGGCAGACAGGTAAGGTAGTTCCGTAGGTATGCTTTTGTCATTTTCTTGTATTTATATAATTTTGCTTTTTTTGTTTTTTTTTGGTTTTTCTTTGTTGGTATATCCGCAACCGACTTCGTTGACCCAAATGTGGCGTCGTATAGGTTTGGGAAGTTCCTATCCTGTTCTCAACTTTGTATTATTATGCATTTTTGTTCCCTGTCCCAACATTACTCGAGCTGGTCGGATTTAAATTTTTTTCGATCGGATTTGGGTTGATTTTAAAATAAAACTATTTGGAATATGTAAATTAGTTTTGCATCAGTTTAAATTTTCAATACGTTCTGTTAATTTTTGATTGGATTGGGACCAAATTAGTGGTTCCTATTTATGTGTATATACAGAAGCAATTGCTAAGTTTGACAGGAGGAGCTTCCTTCACGTGCGGTTACATACCTGCAACAGTTGAATCTTCCAAGTTTTGTGTATGGTTTCCTTGTCACAATCTGCGTAAAGAAATTGTCATATTACTATTGTCGTAAACGATGTAGTTGGTATGTTATTTCTTACAAGAAACATAGAAAAAAAAGGAAAGAATACTAGGTTACTCAGTGTTAGGGGTGGCTTATTAGTTCACATTCAGGAAACCAACATTGGAAGCTTCCCTAGATCTGTTCAGTCTCTATCAACTCAAGGGCAAGTTGCAATTTATACAGGAGAAAAGAAATTGATGTGTTCGTATAATGTGTTTTTTGTCTTCTTCAAACTCAAAATGACTTATGGGTAAGACTTGGGCTGGAGGTACAGAGAGAGCTGAGTTTAAGCCTATAAATTAAAGACTTGACCTTTGGCCCAGACAAAGACTCTTCTTTTGGTAATGGACATGGTTAATTAGAAGATGATGTCAAGTGCTGAGTGTGCGTGTTTCTTCTGAATTCTGATTCGTACCATTTAACTGGGGACGGAGGCGGATAAGTCCTAACCTTATTGTGTACAGCGTCAGTTAACTGTTCGAACGACCAAGATTTACCCAAAACATTTTGCTTTTTCTCTTATTCATTACTTTGCATAACTCCATAGTCAAAGTCCCGATCTTTTAAATCTATCAATCTCTCTCTCTTTCATTCCTTAAGGCTATTACTACTGCTTTGGAGTTACTGCTGCTTCAGTTGTTTGGAGCAACAACAGACACAAGAAAATGTCAGTCTTTTGCAATCAGATCAGAGCTTCTTCAGCTCTCGTCAGACGTCTCAAGCACGCTCTATTCCTGACTCAGACTACTAGATCTTTCACCACTATGGAGGGTCACCGGCCCACCATCGTCCACAAACGCAGTCTTGATATTCTTCATGATCCTTGGTTCAATAAGGTCTGTTTCTCTAGCTCCTCTCCTCGCCCTCTTTCTGTTTGTTGAGCTTTCCTGGTCAAAGATCCAGTTTTGTTTCCTGGCCAATGCGTTTTGTTGGCATTTGATGTTTGGATAGGGAACGGCGTTTTCTATGACGGAAAGGGATCGTCTTGATCTCAGGGGACTTCTTCCTCCTAATATTATGTCTTCTGATCAGCAAATTGAACGCTTTAGTAAGCTTTTCCAACTCACCGTCTTTAGCTTGTTTTGCTTACTTCTTCTACTCTTTGGCGTTTTCATTTTGTGAAAGACAAAAAGGTGTACAACGAATCAAGGAAGCATTCAACTTTTTGTTTCTGGCTTGTGCGCATGATTACATTTGATTCCATCTTATTGTTATGTGCTGGCAACTTTTTATGCTTTGGCTATACAAATTCATTATTATTTATCTATATTCTATTTGAACTGCTGATACACAAACATATTTGAAGTCTAGGCTATTTTTTTTCCTTCATTATGAATATTCGAGGTTTTCTCAATTCACAGTGTTTGACTTGAAGAGGCTTGAAGAGCAAGCAAAAGATGGGCCATCTGATCCAAATGCTTTAGCCAAGTGGCGGATATTGAATCGCTTGCATGATAGGAATGAAACAATGTATTACAAAGTTAGTTTCCTCATTGCTAACCTCCAAGGAGAAGTATTGTAGTGTAACTTTTATATTATTGCTATATATTGTGAATAATATTTACCTAGGAATCCATGTCTCAAAACTTATTTTGGGAATTTGACAGGTTCTAATTGCACATATCGAGGAGTATGCACCTATAGTGTACACTCCTACAGTAGGCCGTGTTTGTCAGAATTACAGTGGTTTATTTAGAAGGCCAAGGGGAATGTATTTTAGTGCTGCAGACCGTGGGGAAATGATGTCCATGGTTTATAATTGGCCAGCTGAGCAGGTATCATACTTGCGATTGATACAATTTGCTTTGGAACCTCATTGCCTGTTCGCTTGCAATATCTTAGTGAGGATTGAGAAAGAAAAATAAAGAAAGCAAACATCGGAACAGAAATGATGGTTTCTCTGCATTGCTGATTGGAATAAGAAGACAGTATGTTTTGCTGTACGAAATATACAAGGGCCATGGACTAGAATATCAATGCATGTTTTAATGCTCATCTTATTGTTATAAAGTTATCTATTTCCTTTTTTCAGGTTGATATGATAGTTGTTACAGACGGAAGCAGGATTCTGGGTCTTGGAGATCTTGGGGTTCAGGGAATTGGAATTGCAATTGGGAAGCTAGATTTATACGTCGCTGCTGCAGGGATAAATCCTCAAAGGGTATATTTTTGTTTTTAATTCTGCTTAGTTTTGTTTGTACTAATGCAGTGAGTAAAAGAGGCTGATCATATTTGTTGTTGATGATTTGAAGTATTTCTTAATAATTTTATCTTCATCTGGTCATTATACTTGACTGTCATTACTATGTTGAATTTGTACATCAACAACATTTTGATATATGTAATTGTTCTCCTTGTTCTAAGATATCGTATCTGGTACTTGAGACTGAATAAATTAATCTCATTTTTTATAGATTTTTGCTTTCCTGGTGCTAGGTGCTTCCAGTAATGATTGATGTTGGAACTAATAATGACAAGCTGCTCAATGACCCATTGTGTAAGTATTTGTCGTCTTCTTATGAATATACTCTTTACCCCTGCCAATTGTATGTTCAATCTTGAAGATTGATTAATCACATTTCTTCTTGTAATTTGATCTTGATATTCTTGCACTCTGACAGCACTAGTAATTATTAGTCTTTGTCAATTATATGGTTTATGCATTGATTGACTCCTGGTACTGAGAACATGATTGTATCAATTTTATGGTTTATATCCTTGTGCAAGAACAGATCTGGGATTACAGCAAGACCGTCTTGATGGTGATGAGTACATAGCAGTCATTGATGAGTTCATGGAGGCAGTATTTACTCGATGGCCACATGTGATTGTTCAGGTAACTTTTATTGTTTCTGTATGGTGAACTTTGTACATCTGTTTTCACGGGTGTGCCTAAACTTTTACTTTCTGTGACATCTATTTACATATTAAACATTTCAGTTTGAAGATTTTCAAAGCAAGTGGGCATTCAAGCTATTGCAGCGATACAGGAATACCTACAGGATGTTCAATGATGATGTCCAGGTAATTGTAATTCTTTTATAGCATTTCCTTTTTTACTCTCTTTTTCTTCTTTTCTAGGTGTTACTAGAAACAATGAGGTACTGGATCTCTGAAAATGATCCATGTTGTTTGTGAAATATTACTAGCAACACAAATTTCTCTACATAAAAAATTTTCCATGGTCGTTACACTTCTGATCTTTCTTGAAGGGGACTTGGCACATGAGTGCTTCTGCTTTACTTTATATCATGCAATTATGGTTTTAAACTTTACTCATTTATGATGAATGAAGCAAATTTCTTCTTTGGTTGATCTTTTCTAGATTATGTTGACTATCTTCAACAATCTCAAAAGAAACTTTCTTTGGATTTGAGGGTTTTAGGGAAAGATAGGAGGTTAGAAGTTCATGTGAAATAAATGATCAGTTACTAGAATCAGGTAGCTGAGAGTCTCATATCACAATTTTATGTGCCATTCCATGATTATTGATAGCTTTAGATTGGTATTGTTGATAGCTTTAGATTGGCATTGTTGACTCCGGGTTTGACAAATTGAACAAGATAAAACTGCAAAAAATGCCAGGGATTTGACCCAACTTTGAATCTTAAGTCAGAAGAGACTCTTTTGCAGGGCTAAAGATTCAGAGTTTTGCTAAATGTAGGTTCAGATTTGCTTACCTGGTCTTGGACTGTTAATCTTATCTATAGACCTCTGGGCCACGACGTGGGTTCATGGGGTCTGGTTGTGGGCCTGCTATTTCTGTCTGTGTGTGCGTGACTTTTGTCATGGGCCCATGATGCCTTTAACTGAATCGGTATCCTACAGATTAAGATTTGGATCCACAACCTCGAAAGACTCAGAATTTGGCCATCTCAATTGGCTAAATAAATCACTTCTATCAATTATGATTTTTGGTATGGTAATATGATATTCTTTGTGCTCTTTTTAGTATTGTTTCCCTACCACTCGATGAATTTTTGTTTTACTTATTCTATTTAATTCAACTGTCAAATAATGGGTACTTAAATCAAATGTATATGCAAGTATTTAATGGTTGGTTCATCTGTGCAAACATTTAACAACTTCCAGTCCTTCTGTTTCCTGTGTTTTAATGTGAACTCATCATACAGGGAACAGCAGGGGTTGCAATAGCTGGCCTTCTAGGAGCTGTTAGAGCACAAGGAAGGCCTATGATTGATTTTCCTAAGCAAAAGATTGTTGTTGCTGGTGCTGGAAGGTTAGTTGTTTGTCCTACCATGTGATTGGTTAACTGTACATTTCTAGTGTAAACTTGACAAGAAATGGACAATCGTTCCAGTACATGCTGTCCACCATGGGAAATCAAGATATGCATCTTTTGGTGTTCGCAATGAAGGTTTGAAAGTGCTTAATAATGCTAATATGAACTTTTGGCAAGAAGTTGATTGTTAAACTAGAAAGAGATCAAACCCTCCTTTGAGATTCTGAAACTAAGGGAGTGGAGTATAATGGTATGGAATTCCAGGTTGCATACGCGTTATTCAAGGTGAATTAAAAATGGAGGCTGAGTTGGGTATTGTACATGTTGTTTAATCCTAGTGTTAGAATGAACTTGTTGTGATATATATGGTCGACAATGAAGACACTAATCCACACATAGTATCATTCTAAATGTTAAGAATCGATATTGTGATTATTCATTGGTGGGTATCTCAAGTATATTTTTTAAACTGTCAGCTATTGTAGAGTAAGTAATTTTTGATCTATGTTAAGAGTTTTGCATGGTACTATATGTTGGAATTATCATGTTTGTTGATAGATCATAAAAAGATTTACTGATGCTTTGCATGCATGCAGTGCAGGAATAGGAGTTCTAAATGCTGCACGGAAAACAATGGCTAGGATGTTAGGTAATAATGAGATTGCTTTTGAAAGTGCGAGGAGTCAGTTTTGGGTAGTTGATGCTAAGGTAAGAAGTCAACTATGCTTTCAACAGTGAAAAGTTATTGTGGTTGATTCATGTTAAAACCATTGGTTTCCATTGCTTTGGTTTTGCTGTCTAGATACATGAACAACTTACATCCTAATGTCTAATTGAATTTGACTCTGGCTTTGGTATGGGTACATCTTCTCGACAAGCCGTGGCATAGGATGCTGAACTAATTTGTTGTGTATATCTAGGGTCTTATCACGGAGGATCGAGACAATATTGACGCAGATGCCCAGCCATTTGCAAGGAAGGTAAATGAAGCTAACCGGCAAGGATTGAGGGAAGGTTCAAGTCTTATAGAAGTGGTACGTGAAACTTCTATTCTTTTCATTACATCAATATTGGATATAAAAACATCCATCTTGGTGGAGCTTCTTTAATTTCGTTAAAAAGATGTGATTAACTGTTATTTGTTGCCATTCCTGTGTACTATTCTCACAAGTTATTCTGAATAGGTGCAACAAGTGAAGCCTGACGTGCTGCTTGGGTTATCTGCAGTTGGGGGATTATTTTCAAAAGAGGTATGAATGGAGCCTTGAATCAAATGATTACCGAGTGTCATCTAAGCTTTCTGACTTTTCGATTGGTCCATCTAGATAAGTTTTCTCCCTGCAACAAAATTGGACATCTTTTCTGCATTTTCACTTTTCTACTCTAGCATCAAATTATGTTTCAAATTAACTGTTGTATGAATAGGTTCTAGAGGCCCTCAAAGGATCAACTTCAACAAGACCTGCTATCTTTGCCATGTCAAACCCTACTACAAATGGTATGGTTTCTTTCAAACCATTAAGCTTTTTTAATGCAAGAGTTTTTGGATATCCATGGTCCTAATGCCCTTATTTATGCCTATCTTCTCTCTTTCACTCACACTTTTCCCTACTCACAGCTGAATGCACTCCTGAAGATGCATTTTCTGTAGTGGGCGACAATATCATATTTGCTAGTGGAAGTCCTTTCAAAGATGTAGATCTAGGTAAGTATTGGGGCTAATCTGACCCTGAGTTTGCGAGTTATATTTGAAATTCATGAGGCATCAATCTTTACTTCATTCATCTTCAATCTATTTGTGATCATGATAGAAGAAAATTTTCAGCCTCTGTTCAATTTATAAAGCACGAACATAGTTTTTCTATTTTGTTTTTGCTGTTTCTATATGTGTGAAAGAGAGTTTACTTCAATATGTATCATTTTACTTTTGCAGGAAATGGTCATATTGGCCACTCGAATCAGGGAAACAACATGTATCTATTTCCAGGGTCAATTTCTTCCACCTAACCTTCATATTAGGAACTTCAAAATAGGTGTTTCTTAACTCAGAATCCATATTGAGATATAGCAATCTATGTTGTGATTTGTAGGATTGGGCTGGGGACTCTTCTTTCCGGGTCGAGAATGATATCAGATGGCATGCTGCAGGCTGCAGCCGAATGGTATGCTTCTTCTATAGAGTAGTGTTATTTGGCATGATCAAAGGTTAATCTCTCTGAGCTTTTAAGTATGGAAATTGCAGCTTAGCGGCATACATGACAGAAGATGAGGTGGTAAAAGGGATAATATATCCTCCAATATCAAGGTAAGTGGCTTAAATCAGGCATCATTTACAGTCGTTCAAGTTCAGTTCGAATCCATGTGTTGATGAGGTGGTGCGCGTATCTGATATCACTGGTATTGGTTTTTGTGGGGTGCAGAATAAGAGATATAACAAAGGAAGTGGCAGCAGCAGTGGTGCAGGAAGCCATAGAAGAAGATCTTGCTGAGGGATACCGTGAAATGGATGCTCGAGAGCTTCGGAGGCTTGACGAGGTAAATCTAAGATTACAGTGTATACATACAAACACACACCCGCTCACGTGCATGCACACACATATATATGGAACTGGTTTGCTATTTGAGAGTGTAATGTGGTTTTGATGTTATGATTATAGGAGGAAATCAAAGAGTATGTGAAGAATAACATGTGGACACCTGAGTATCCTACTCTGGTCTATAAGAAGGCTTGATGATCCCAACCTCTTAAAGCTAACATTTGGTTCAAAAGAAGCCTCCCATAATTTCTTCTTCCTTCCATATCAAAAAGGCTGCAACTTTATGCAAAATTTGTTTTTTGTTTCAATTAACAAAACATGAATGTATGTAATATACATACATTGTAGCTATGTATTCAACAGAATTGTTGTTTTCCAAATTAATTAGAATAATAAAAGATAAGTTTGGCAAAATTTATGAATTACTGCTGCTTTGCATACCTAACACAAGCTGTCATAAGCCAGACATTGTAGTCCTGGAGACACGACTCTCAATTCTAACATTTCCAAGAAAGTGGGAACTTTACCTCGAATAACGAAGGAAAGATATGATCCGTAATCGTAATTTCGATCATAATATTGTGATTACTGTTAGACTGTTATCATAATTTGTCGTTATTACGGAAATTGATTAGAAAGAGTAAAAGACAGAAAGAAAAACGTTTGGAATGATGTCTGAAGAGCCGTCGGCTTGTGGTCATTAGGGATAAAGCCTACAATTGGCTCCGGACATTCATTCAAAATTCAAAATTTCAAACATCTGACCAGAACGTAACCTTCTGCATCTGCCACGAAAATATCATAAGTTAAGTGTCTTTTTCGATTTTTTTAAATAATAACAGCATCACCCGCCTGTCACTTTGCCTTCGACTACCCCAACGCGTTCATTTCAAGTCAAGCCGTGCGTCTTCTACTTTTCTTCAATCGGTTATCTGCTGCCAAATTACACAACTTAGGGTTGTTCACAAAAATGGCTACTATGGAGAGCTTGATAGGTCTTGTTAACAGGATTCAGAGGGCCTGTACTGTTCTCGGCGACTATGGCGGCGGTGACAACTCTTTCTCTTCTCTTTGGGAAGCTCTGCCCTCTGTCGCCGTCGTTGGTGGCCAGGTCTTTTTCTTTTTCGAGAAATTAACACTCAATTCTTTCCCTTTTCAACAAAAGATGAGAGCTTTAATGTTTTAATTATGGGCGATGTAAAGGGTTTGTTGTTATAGGCTTTTTGAAGATTTCTGACGAATCCAATTCTTGTTATGAATCGTGTCTCACAGAGTTCAGGAAAATCATCTGTCTTGGAGAGTATTGTTGGCAGAGACTTTCTTCCCCGAGGATCAGGTTTCATTTCTTCTACTAAAGATTCTCCCTTTTTCATTAAAAAGAAAAGTAAAACAGGAAGAAATGAGATGTTTGTGTTGTATTAATTCTTATAGGGATTGTGACGAGAAGGCCTCTGGTTTTGCAACTTCACAAGACAGAGGATGGAACCCAGGAATATGCTGAATTTCTTCATTTGCCCAAAAGACGGTTCTCTGACTTTGGTAAAATGCACATACCTATTTTTTTTTCCTTTTTTTTGTGTTTAGTAATTACTTTGTTGTTTACTATGCTTTTTGTTTCAGCTATGGTTCGCAAGGAAATTCAGGATGAAACTGATAGATTGACGGGGAAAAACAAACAGATATCGCCTGTTCCTATACATCTCAGCATCTACTCTCCAAATGGTCCTACCCCTTACTTTGGTCCTTCATTCTCTGCATTTCCTTCTTGCACTCTGAACCAAGTTTAATAAGCTAAACTGTTTCTCGTTTTGCACTCCTAACAGTTGTCAACTTAACCCTCGTTGATTTGCCTGGCTTGACAAAAGTTGCTGTTGGTATGCTCTCTCACTTTTCTCACTTTGAAATAAACTCATGTATCTTTTAGTCTTAGTATTGCAGCTCATGAATGGAAATAACATTACTTTTTTCAGAGGGACAGCCTGAAAGTATTGTTCAAGATATTGAGGTTATGGTCCGCACTTATGTTGAGAAGGTGAGTTGCCTTAAACTTCTTCTTTTATGTTTGGTGTGCAATACATCCTTCTATTTAGCCAGGCGAAAGCTGTTTGGAGCAGAGTAGTTGATCTCATAGAGTTCGTGTCCTCCATTCTTCAATGATTTGCTATATGATACTTTCAGCCAAATTGCATCATCCTCGCAATTTCTCCAGCCAATCAAGATATAGCAACATCTGACGCCATAAAACTTGCTAGAGAAGTGGATCCTACTGGTATACCTATTTTATTTTTGTTAGTGCACGAAATCTGTGTCAAGTTTACTCTTTAACTTGATTTTATCATGAAATGCAAATTTTTGCTTGGAAATCACCCAGGTGAGCGAACCTTTGGGGTGCTAACAAAGCTGGATTTGATGGACAAAGGAACTAATGCACTGGATGTACTCTCTCTCTCTCTTTCACACACACGTGCGCTTGTGTGCACGCTAGCACAGATTTCTTATATACCAGGAATTACAGATATACTTAATTTGTAGGTTCTTGAAGGAAGATCTTATCGCCTTCAACAGCCTTGGGTTGGTATTGTGAATCGTTCCCAAGCCGACATTAACAAGAATGTTGACATGATTGTTGCAAGGCGCAAGGAACGTGAGTACTTTGCTACTAGTCCTGATTACGGACACTTGGCGAGCCAAATGGGATCAGAATATTTAGCAAAACTTCTGTCCAAGGTTTGTCATTCTAAGAATAGGTTCTGTTCTTAGTTTCTTCATTTTTCTTCTCTCTTTGTAATCTAAGTCATGCTTCCCTTGGAATTTGTTTTCTGTTCCAGCACTTGGAAGCTGTAATTAGGGCTCGGATACCCAGCATCACATCCATGATCAACAAAAGTATCGATGAACTTGAATCTGAGATGGACCATCTTGGTAGGCCCATTGCTGTGGATGCTGGGGTGCGCACCTTTTATTAATTCTAATTACTCTCTGCCAGGATGCTATTTTCCTCTTGTATGACTGATTATGTGTTCATAGGCACAACTTTACACTATCTTGGAACTTTGTCGTGCATTTGACCGGATTTTCAAGGAGCATCTGGATGGAGGGTAAACATCATGTTTCTACTGTCTCAGTTTTAATATGCTCTTTTAGATGGCAATATATGTTTAGTACAAAATGAATAAGTCCTTGATTCTTTGGTGAATTACATTTTGAACGTTGATTTTGTTAGGAAGGATTTCTCATCATATATTTCTTTGGTGGATGACCAATTTTTCCTGGCCAGTTGCTGAAATTTCTAATCATGCTCCTGGATTCCTGTCTTAGGCGACCTGGAGGTGATCGGATTTATGGAGTTTTTGACAATCAACTTCCTGCTGCTTTGAGGAAGCTTCCATTTGATCGCCATCTTTCTGTTCAGAATGTAAAGAGGGTGGTATCAGAAGCAGACGGTTATCAGCCACATCTGATAGCCCCAGAGCAAGGTTATCGGCGCTTGATTGAGGGAGCATTGAGCTTTTTTAGAGGACCTGCTGAAGCGTCTGTGGATGCTGTAAGTTGTTTATTCTTTATATAATATATAGGTTATTCAAGTTTTTCAAGTTTGTTGAACATTAGATGGAAGATTTTACCTGGTCTTTATCTGATCTTCAAATTTGGCATTCAGGTTCACTTTGTTTTGAAAGAGCTTGTAAGGAAGTCAATGGGAGAAACTCAGGTAATGATTGGTGAAAAGTTATCTTTGGACGAATAAGACCGTGAGCATTTTGAGGAATCAATGTTTGTTAATTTGTTGGCATTTAACAGGAATTAAAGCGCTTTCCAACTCTGCAAGCTGAAATTGCTGGTGCTGCTAATGAAGCCTTGGAGAGATTCCGTGATGATGGCAAGAAGACTGTTGTCCGATTGGTGGATATGGAATCTTCATATCTAACTGTTGAGTTCTTTCGGAGGCTCCCTCAGGAAGTTGAGAAAGGAGGAAATCCAGCAGGAAATCAAGGAGGAAATCCAAATCAAGGAGGTAATCCAGCATCCCCTTCCATAGACCGTTACACAGAGGGGCATTTCAGGAGGATTGCATCAAATGTCTCTTCTTATATCACCATGGTGTCCGAGACACTAAAGAATACAATTCCTAAGGCAGTGGTTTATTGCCAAGTTCGGGAGGCTAAGCAATCCCTTTTAAATCGCTTCTACACTTTAATAGGGAGAAAAGAGGTAACGTTTCTGCGTGTCTTTGCATTGTGATATGCAACTCTTTCGCTAAGTGTCTGTTTATGAGTGGCCAAGGAAATTCTACGGCTTTCTGTGAATTCTAACATTCACCTATTGAACTTGGCCTTTTTTTAAAAAAAATTTCTTGGTACTATGTTTTGGCAATCGACAATCCGAACCTTGCCTATCCTCATGGTATATCCTTGCTGGCTGTTAGTAATTTGTATTCTTGTTCCAGGCAAAGCAGCTTGCACAATTGCTGGATGAAGACCCGGCATTGATGGAAAGAAGACAGCAATGTGCGAAAAGGCTCGAGCTATACAAAGCGGCAAGGGACGAGATTGATTCAGTATCATGGGTTCGCTGAGATCTTATTGTGCATTTTTTATGGAGACCTTGTATTATAGTGAATCCTATACTGATTCCCAGACACTGGCTAATGAGATTCTTAAATTATTTATTGTTGTTGTTTGATTCCTTACAATATTATTGATGGGATTGAATCCTGGCGTTCTCCTCAGTATAGCTGGTCTCCTACATTTTTGGAATTTGTTTGGTAACCTTGTATGATATGTCAGAATCGAATCACCTTTTCTTAATATTAACTACTTATCTACGGATTGTTAAGGTAGTGGTCGTGATTTTTGACTTCTCTCCAATACTTTCTGCAAGAATAAAGAGAAAGCAAGCTGCTTGAATTCATAATTCACTTGGTATTCTCTGCTCGCTAACCACGCAGAAACTAAATTCAATCAGAGGAAGAGATTATGTTTGTGCCATGTTTTGGGCCTTTTGAGTGGGTTAAGGTCTTAGATTCTCTAAAGTTTCCATTTTTATGAGGCAAAAATAATAATTTGACATTAGATTTCACTATAATCGTTAAGAGCTAAATTGCTCTTTTCTGGCCTTTTACGGACACCCAACGTTACTAAACACTGCTTTAACCTTCAAAAAGCGTTAAAAGCCCCGCGGCGGCCTACTTCCTTCCCACCGGCGGCATCTCCGATACGGAAAAATGCATCTTTTTTAAAACTGAAAGTTTGTCTTCTCAAATGTCCAAATAACTGAAGTCCGTCGCTCTGCAATCCGAAGAGGAAGGACGAGGCGGAGAAGAGATGAATGGTGCGCTTTGTCTCTGGCAGCTATGCCATGTTTCTTCCACCAAACTCCTGTCAAAAAGCTCAATCTTCTACGATGGTATCTCTCCTCCTCCCACTTAGCTATGGGCATTTCGTGTTTGATATGAGAAAGAATTGAAAGTTGAACTCCAAATTCAGGTCTTTATATCAAAGTAGCTTCGAGGAAAAATGCAAACTTGTGCATTTGTAGGAG
This sequence comes from Erythroxylum subrotundum, assembly GCA_027563845.1. Classification (NCBI taxonomy): domain Eukaryota; kingdom Viridiplantae; phylum Streptophyta; class Magnoliopsida; order Malpighiales; family Erythroxylaceae; genus Erythroxylum; species Erythroxylum subrotundum. Next base: position 1,692,720 of record JAOQMQ010000005.1, on the reverse strand, counting down.
TGTTCAGACTGTGGCTTACGAAATTGTGAACGGAAGTTATATACCCAATTCCCTAAATAAACCACCCAACCAAACTAAGGTACTTGCTCCCTTCTATGCCTTTACTTCTTTCTCTCTAGTTGCTTATTTACCTGCATTACTGTTACTTAAAAGAATAACCAAAAGATAAAGGAGGAAAGAAAGAGGAAACTGATGAATTTGGGAGCTAACTTCCTCTTCAATGACATCATCTTCACTTGGGTATACAAAGATGCTTTCTTCTTTTTCTTGCAATATCCCCTTTTTCTGTTTCTTCATTATTGAATTTCTTCTGAAAACGTACGTTTTATGCATAAACTATGTAAAATACTTAGTTAGAGAATCGAAATCTATCAGGATAAAGCATCATCAGAGCTTGAAAATCTCGGTGCTTTTCAAAAACTACCTATGGTCATGCCATCAGTTGATATTCTTTATTCAGCCTTGAGGAAGGCGAAGAGAGTCCCACCAACACAAGGTTATAAACTGTGGTTAACCTCTTGTATTAACCCAAGTGGTTCCTATGATGAATGTTAGTTTATGCTTTTCTTATGTATCTTTGTTGTAGGCATTGCGAATATTGCCAAGAGAGAAAGAAATAGAGGTGCAAAGCAACTGGATGCATTGATGAAAGTAACTTCTCTTTTTGTGTTACCATGTCCAAATATTTAACTTTGAATCTTTTGCTTACATGAATGCGAAAAAGCTGACATCTTTACGTGACTTATAAATCTTCAGGAATTGGCTGTTCCACTGAGAGAATATTTTGAAAATTTCCCAAAAAAGAGAGTTCTTCACCCTTACGAACAATCACTGATTGAGCTAACCCTTGGAGATGGCAATTATGAAGAGGTTAGTTGTGAAGAACTGGTTAATGATGTTTTCCTTGCAGCTTCTTGGGATCTATAATGTGCTGAAATCTTTTGAATTAGAATACTATGAAAACTAAGACTAAAGTAAAACTTTCTAATTCTGTTTATTGAAAACTTCTATTAGAATAACCTGATTCCTGAGTTAGTTGCGAAGAACTGGTTAATGACGTTTTCTTTTGAATTAGAATACTATGAAAACTAAGACTCAATTAAAACTTTCTAATTCTGTTTATTGTAAACTTCTATTAGAATCATCTGATTCCTGATATTAGAATATTTATGCCCCTCCTGAACATCACCCTTCCACTTTTCTTGCATACTTCTTTTGATTTGTCATGGAACTTCTGTTGCCATACGAGGAAGCTTTGTGGTGGAATTCATTTATTAGTATTCACAAGTTTCATGAGAAGTCTTGTAAACTAGCAAATCATGAGAAGTCTTGTAAACTAGCAAAAGAAGATATTATATTGTTCTCTTGTATTTAGTGTATTGGTTTTCTATTTTTGCATCCAACTTTTAAATTCAACCACTGTTTGACAGGTGTTAGGAAAAGTTGATGGTCTGAGGAAGAAGGTGGTGTCTGTGGGTAAGGAATGTGCTTCTCTATGTGCAAAGGTTAGAGTTATTATGGAATTTAATATGTTGCGTCCCTTTCTCTCTAATTTGGTTATTCTAACTTTTCTGAGGTGCCAATCTTGTTCCTTTTTCAATTAGGTTGTAGGTTTTGAAGTTTTTCTAAAATCTATTCAATGCTTTAAACTTACCCTCTACTTGCTTTCTCATGTTGGATGCATGACACACATTTGGAATGACACATTTCTTATCTAACGTGACAATTTTGTCAACTCTTTTAGATTCCCTACCTGCTAATCTAGGAGGCTAGTCATTTCAACAAATATAAGTTTTAGAACTTGGTGCCTACGTAAAGGAACCATAAAACAAAATGCTGTAAACATTGGATAACTTGGTACCCACCTAAAGGAACCATAAAACAAATTGCCGTAAACAATGGATAATCTGAAGTTGGTTACGTTGTTGAGTGGCATTGTTCTTCTATCTGTTGTAGTCATGTAGATTGTGTTATCATGATTAAGATATAGGGTAAATGCTCATTTTATAGGTTTATGCTACTTCCATATGTATTGCTTGTTCTGAATCCTTGGTTTCTTTATCACATTATATTAGCTTTATTAGGTCCTAATGAGAAAATTCCATTTTTAGATTAGTGACATGGCAATCAGAGTGAGAATGTTGGACGAAGAGTCATCAATTAGTTAGTTTTGTTTCTAACCGGTAGACATCTTTCACTAACTGGATTGAATTTCTGGGCAGTCACTAACAAAAAGAGAAGCTGTGGAGAGGTTGAATGAGGTAGTATCTCCTTGCACCTGCAACTTCTGTACTGACTATGATTATAGACTCTAATGTAATTTCTGCAGGGTCTGAAAAAGCTTGAAGATATTTTCAAACATGATGGAAAGGCTGTTGATGATTTGTTAAACATTGCCAAGGTGATGCTTTTCTTCCCAAATAAATACGTATGTTTTAATGTGCATTATTTTTGTCTCCTTGCCCTCCAATTTTGATAACTATTGTACAGCAACGTATAGTATACAGACATGCATTTTAATGTGGAACACTTGAATTATATGTGATATAAACTCCTGTTCTTTACCTCACTTTAAAGATGTTATTCCTGGTTGCAGTTGACATATTTCTTGGCCTATATTATGGCTGTTATATTTGAATTTCTTGATTTTCATTCTTCAACGATTTTATGAAGCTTTGCTAGTGCTACTATTCCAATAACAGCATTGTTGTATCTGATATTTTCAAATTGTCCATGACTCTGGAACAATACAAGCTCTACCCAATTGACCTCCTTTCTCTTCCTGATATGTAAAAGTGATTTTGTAGCATTCAAAGTGTGATATGTATGTGCTTTGCAGACTTTGAGGGCTATGCCAGTGGTTGATTTGGAAACACCAACTCTCTGTCTTGTTGGAGCTCCTAATGTTGGAAAGTCATCCTTAATTCGAATCCTTTCAACAGGGAAGCCCGAGGTTTGTATCGTGCAGATCTTTTAAGTGATTATTAGTTTTTCATTGTAATTATACAAGATGCAAGGCAAATATTTACTTGCTAGAGATGCTAAATGTTTACTTGCAACAGATACTATCTTTTTTACATCTATTTCTTATATATGATCTGTGAGCTTCAAGCTAAAACTCTGAGCTCACATCTCCTTTAAGGATCTCTAGTTGACGGTTTTCTGTTAGATGGTGCAAATAGTTAAGACAAATGTTCTTTCTGTTAATATTTGGCTACAGAAAAGGAAAGCATTTCTGAAATTTCTTTATCGTTTTGGAGATTAAAGAATCAGACTTCAGGACTTATAGTTGTATTTCGAGCTCTTTGGTTATTTCTTCTTTATTTTTTAACTGATGTTTGGAGACAGGTCTGTAACTACCCCTTCACGACTAGAGGAATCCTAATGGGTCATATTGTATCGAACTTTCAACATTATCAGGTACTTATTTTGGCTATTTGCTTTTCTTGAGATACTAAAAAGTTTTGCAGCCTTGCTTTCTTTCACAAACTTCTTTGACACTAAATTGACTACAGGTGACGGACACCCCTGGTCTGTTAAAGAGACATGATGGTAAGATGCTCAGGAGACTGACTACTTATTAAAGAATTTGAAACAGTTAGGATATCTCATCTGTGTACATCCAGTTACATAGCAAGTAACAGTTTCGAAATGTACTTTCTGTATTTACTAGTAACGGTTAGACCATCAGTATCAGTGTCGCATTATAGTAGTTCCATAGTCAGATGTTGCTTTACGGCCAATTCAATTTGATATGTTCTGGTATCATGCTTGACGATGCAGAGGACAGGAACAACTTGGAAAAATTAACACTTGCTGTCCTCTCACATCTGCCTACTGCAGTGCTTTATGTTCATGATTTAACCGGAGAGTGTGGAACATCACCTTCAGACCAGGTACAAAATGATACATAACGGCATTAAAAGTCCTTGATGTCTCATCTGCTTGAGGAGTTTGTGGGTTGTGAGAAGAGGGTTGATTAAGATTTACTACCTTGTCTGAGTTGTTGCTATGCAATTGTGGTGCAATTTGTTCTCTCAAAAGCATAGAACTCTCTTTACCTTCAATTGTTCTCTGGGTTTTTAAACAGAAAGAAAACTGGCATTCATGTAGTTATGTCTTCCCATACGCACAGTCTCTCCCTATACTTGAACTTCCTGGATGTTTGATGTGCAGTTTGTGATATACAAAGAAATAAGAGAGAGGTTCAGAGATCTTCTTTGGGTTGATGTTGTTTCCAAAAGCGATCTTTTGGAAGAGTCTCCTGTCATCTTTATTACCGAAGACAGCGACGCTAATGACGTTGAGATGGCAAGATACCGGAAGATGGGACCTAGAGGGGCAATTCGTGTGTCAGTGAAGAGCGGAGAGGGGCTTGATCAGGTAACTGGCTAACTACTGCAGTCATTTTCAAAAGGGTAGCTGCGGATTCCTCCGTTTCTTAAAAAAGAAAAAAAAATTACCTTTTTTAAGGTTGTCATCTGCGAATATATAGGATGGATAGTTGTAAACCCTTTTTGATATATGAATTGTCGCTCTTATGGCATGAGTGTGTAGTTGACGTCAGATTTCTGTGTTTGGTCTGGAACATGTAAAAGAATAGACAAGATCAGACCAGAGCTGAGCTCATATGTTGTGTGGTTTCTTTGTGCAGCTAAAAGTGAAAGTGCATGACATGCTGGTTGCTCAGATGGATAGAATCGGACGTACAGAAAGCAACCAAGACAATTGAAAACTTCCTTTGGCATAGCTTCACTGCAACTGTAGTTTCAAAAAAAAAAAAAAAAGGCTTCACTGCAACTACTACTACCAGAGAGTGAAAAAATGAAAGTTCCTGTTTCTGTATATGTGGAGGATCTTAATATTTGATTTTGTAGAACAGAAATTGTAAACTGTTGATTACAAAAATTTTTGCATGGCATTAATATCTGTAATTGTCAATAATCGAGTCGTTGTTAAAACATAACACTATATAAACCCCTCTGAATAATAATCAGAAAGGTCACATATTGTAAGCCCTTTCCGCCGCCACTGACTGTGTAAGAGACATTTCTTTACTTCTCTGTTCTGTTGAGAATTTGGGATTTTATCTCTCTCAAGTTTTCTTAATCCTGCATGATAAAAAGCTTTCTTCTTTTCTCTGTTTAATCATGCAATCTTTGCCAAAGCAGAAATTTTTATCATCATCTCTGTGATCTACACTCTCTTCCCTTTAGCTTACCCTCACTCTTTCTGCTGGGATCTTCTGTGAAACCTGGAGGTCACAAGACATCGAAAATCATTTACAAAACCGCAAATATACTTGCTGTTATTGGCTACGAAAGATATTGCCTGATTCTCGATAAGAAGTTCGCTCCCAAATGAAAGATTGGGTCAGTAATCAATAATAGTACGAGTTTTGCAGTGGTAAAGAAAATGCTTCAATGGAAGAACACATCCCATGAAACGTACTACGTCACTCTCTCCGTAAAAGAAGACGCAACCTTGGAAGAAATCAGGTCCAGTTACCGATCTGCCCTCCTCACTTGTCATCCCGACAAACTCCAAACTTCATGTGAAAGCGACAGGTTTTTGAAGGTTCAACAGGCTTGGGAAATCTTGGGAAATCCCAAATCGCGAGCAGCTTACGACAACGAGCTACGTGCATCCAGACATGATTTGGGAGTAGCAGAAGAACTTAGCTTGGAGGACATGACGATTAAAGATGACGCACTAGTCCTGATCTTATCTTACCAGTGCCGCTGTGGGGATTACTTCAGTGTTGATTCCTCGGAGTTGGGGAATGTGGGCTTTAAAGTGTCGAGGGAAGAGAGCGAATTGTGGTTTGAGACACCCGATGGTTTGCCAGCTTCTGTTGTTATTCCTTGTGGTTCTTGCTCTTTACAAGTTCGCTTGTTGTTTATTACAGACATCAAGGTCCCAATTCATGATCGTTCATAATTTTTAAAAAGTAAAGTACTTGCAATCGCATCCCTGCAAGATACATAACACTTCTCCTGCATGTTGCCAATTGAATGGTCCTATAATGGCTTTATGTATCTTATGTTCTTGACTAATTTCTCTGGATTGAATTGCAGTTGGAACTATCAAACTCTTATCCTCCCTCCAATATCTCATTACCTGAGTAAGTTCCTTCCAACAAAGTAGAACTGGATTGTGTTCGTCGATGAACCTTTTTCAACTTTTAATAGCAAACAAAGCCAGAAAGCTGGGGCTTTCACTACACGCTCAAATTATAGCTGCTGGTTTCTTTGCTGATCTCCACTTGGCCACCAAATTACTCATTTTTTATGGGAAACTATGTGATGTTTCAAATGCTAGAAAGGTGTTTGATAGAATTCCCGAAAGGAACGTAGTAACTTGGACGGCTCAAATTTCTTGCTATACACATAACGGCTATTACCAAGATGCACTGGCGGTGTTTTTGGATATGCGTCGTTTTGGGGTTAAGCCCAACCAGTTTACTTACGGGAGCTTGTTGAGGGTGTGTACTGGTTTGAAGTGCTTGGGGAGGGGGCTGCAAATACAAGCTTGTGCCCAGAAGAGTAGGTTTGCTGATAATGTAGTTGTGCAAAGTGCTTTAGTTGATTTGCATTCGAAGTGTGGAAAGATGGATGATGCTTTTTCTTTGTTCCAAACAATGTCACGGAAGGATGTGGTTGCTTGGAATGCAATGATCGGTGGATATGGATTTCAGGGGCTCTCCAACCAATCTTTTCAAATGCTTCGCTTAATGATGAGGCAAGGTATGACAGCTTTCATCCTCTTAGATTTGCGGACAGATTTCTTTTTTGATTGTTACCTATTTCTTAATACGATTCAAAACTGTGGTTTGCGTACATTCAATTGGATTCTGTGTAAAATCTTTGAGGCTTATCACCTACTGAGTTAACATTAGAAAGATCTTTACAGCCCAGTCTTCATTGACATGCAAGTTATTTGAGTATAGAACCAACAAAAGAAACTAAGGATTATTGAAGCTGACAGCACAAATGGTAGCAATTATAAGCTCCAATCTTGTTACTTTCTGCTATTCTTTTGATAAAGTTTTCCATATCAGTTCATTACTATAATATGTGTTGTGCTGTTTCAGGGTGTGCTTTATACACTCAAATCTGCCTGATAGATGCACAATATGTGAATTTTTAGGTTTGATCCCTGACTGTTTCACCTTGGGAAGTGTCTTAAAGGTTTCCAGTAGGGCCAGATGCCTCTCTAAAGTTGGTCAAATACATGGATATGCAATCACACTAGGTTTTGGATCACATGCTACTTTGACTGGATCTCTAATAGATGCATATGCAAAATGTGAAAGCATGAGAAGTGCTTGTTATTTATACAACATTATGGGAAAGAAAGACGTAGTATCCTTCACGGCATTGATGACAGGGTATGCTCAGGATAGCAGCAACAGCACTGAGGCCCTTTATCTCTTAAAGGAAATTCAACGGATGCACTTTGGAATTGATGATGTTCTACTGTGCTCTATGTTTAATATATGTGCCAGTTTATCATCAGTAATTATAGGTAGACAACTTCACGCATTCGCCATAAAACGTAAGTACTGTCATGACGTAGCAATGTGTAATGCCCTCATTGATATGTATGCAAAATCTGGAGAAATTCATGATGCTGCTCATGCTTTTGGTGAGATGAAGGAGAAGAATGTTATTTCATGGACATCTTTGATCGCCGGATACGGGCGACACGGATATGGAAACGAAGCTATTATGCTTTATAAAAAGATGGAACTCGAAGGTTTAAAACCCAATGACATCACGTTCTTGTCTCTTCTATTTGCGTGCAGTCATGTTGGCTTGATTGATGAAGGATTGGAATGCTTCAATAGCATGATTAGTAAATATGGCATTAAGCCACGAGCTGAGCACTTGTCTTGCATTGTTGACCTTTACGCACGCAGGGGACATTTGGAAGAAGCTTATAATATGGTGTGCAACATGAATATTAAACCTAGTGCTTCACTTTGGTGTGCCATTCTTGGGTCATGTAGCACCTATGGCCATATGTTTCTTGGAGAAGTAGCAGCAACACATCTTTTCTCCATGGACCCTGAAAATTCAGTGAACTATGTTGTTTTAGCCAGTGTATATGCAGGAGCTGGATCATGGAACAGTGCTTGGGAGGTCAGAAATTTACTGACAGTGAGGAAGTTGAAGAAAGCTCCTGCATACAGCTATTTGCATTCTACAAAGGGCAAAGTTAGGAAGGCATTTCTTAAGAGCTATTACTCTTCATCTCTGATAAGAGACTAGCAAGCATGTCTAAAACAGAAATTGTTTTACTTGTACGAGTTAATCAAGTTTCAGGTCGGGTTTGAACTAGTTTCTTAATTTTTTAAATTTCGGACTGAGTTTCAAATTAAATTGATCGGTTTGGTTCCTAATCTGATACTCGAATGTATATAATATAAATAATATCATTTTAAGTAAAAGGAAGTTAATTTCAAAATTTAAAGCAGTCCTTGTTGAAAATTTTGGGGGTGGGCCAATTTGGTAGAAAGGGAGAGGCTCAGCTGACCACAACAGCCTAATTTTTGTTTAAAACAAACATTAGATTTGAGACTCATTTTTCGCGCGAGCTAGAGGCTTTCGATTCACTCATCAGAGCATCAACTTTCGTGTCTCGTCTTTACAGGTAACCTTATTCTTCTCCTTCAATCTCTCTCCGTTTCCGTCCTCTTCCTACAGCCTTTCGTTATTTGCTACTGTTTTCAGATCTCAGACCAGATCAGAAAGATTCTCTCTTTGTGCCGCTGCAGATCTCTTAGGTGAAGCTAAATCTCCTCTTCCCACCACCCCATTAAACTTTTTGGATCTGTTACATTTTCTCTTCTTCTTTTTCTTCCTTTTATGATGCAAAGATCTGTTCTTTTCAACTATTTTGGTATATCATATGCATGCAATTCTTCGTCTTATTATGCAAAGATCTCTTCTTTTCAACTATTTTGGCATATGCGTGCAACTCCCATCTCAATTTCACGTCTGATCCATACCATCCCCGTATTACTTACTGTTTTTATTTATAAGATCTTTATCAAGATTGTTAATTTCAGTTTCTTGCTCTATTTTATCACTCTTATGTAATTGCAAACAAAAACATGCCTTTTGTTGTTAACAAGTGCTTCGTTGATCGTTTGTTTCTCATCTCTTTCACGTTATCAAAAGATTCGTGTATCTTTCCATCTCAGATCTGAATTATCACGTCCTTTTTTTTTTTTTGCAGCTTAAGCGCTGGTTAATTTTCACTCATGGCAACTGCTATTGATTCTGCAACCAAGGTACAAATTTTCACTCGTACTTATGCCCCTTGTCGTGTCATTCCTGGCCTTCTTAATATCATATCCATGTCCCATCTTCAACTACTCCCCCTAGTACTTGGTTTTGTACTTTTCATTGCTAATACATCAACAAATCATGGAACTTGATGTCTTCCATTTATATATATGAGCATTGTTCTAATTGACATCTCGGACACCTATTCCTGACGTGAGTCGTAAGCATAAGCTTATATGTTCGTCTTTTAAGTGAAGAAAGGCAATCTTTTATCGTATGACATGCATATCCCATTACAGGGGCAGAACGGAAGCTTGGCTGAGAAGAAGCCTACAGTCGTTTTTGTTTTGGGTGAGCATTTTCTTTGACTTCCAACCTTAACATGACCTCACTCTTCTCCCTATCTATCTATTCATTGAGTAAGTCAGTGCGCCTAGTTTTACTGTATTTAAAAGCTTGTCAAAATACAGGATTGAAGTTTTATGATGATTGACTTCAGTTGTTGGTCTTCATCATACTTGGGTGTGCATTATTTGGTTCTACATGCCTTTATTGGTCAAATAGCCTTTTGTTTCTTGTGATCTCTTAATAACATTTCTTTGATCTTGATTGATCAGGTGGTCCAGGCAGTGGAAAGGGTACCCAATGTGCAAATATAGTTCAAAATTTTGGTTTCACTCATCTTAGTGCTGGAGATCTTCTTAGAGCTGAAATTAAATCTGGCTCTGAAAATGGGTATATAAACTCAACATTTATATTACTTTGAGCAGTATTTCCTATGCAAATATTTTCATATTTCTTCTTTTGATGATACATTATATATTTTGAGAAACACAAGTTCTTTTGTCATACAGATACTAAATTTCTAGACATGTGTCGTAGGTTACGAGTCCCACCTTACCATTGTTACCTAGTTATTGAATTTACTGAGCATCATTTCTCGGAAACTGAGAGGGCTATCGAAAATGTAATTACTGTTAGTTATTTTTCTAGATTGCACTGATTCAATGTCTTTTTTCCACTAAGGTTATGCATGTATAGCTAGTAAAATTGGAAGATGGGTTGTTTGATTCACCAACCAAGATTGATTTAAAATTGTTTCGTTGCTTCCATCAAGTGCTTCATTCTATTCGTGCTCATGCAGTGCTTTTTTGTACTCTTGTTCTGTTCTGTATGGTGGATTGTGTATTCTTTTTTCATTTTAGAGTATCCTGAACTTTCAAGTCTTCCAAATTCCTTATTGTTAATATGGCACCCTTTTCTGTGCATACAGCACCATGATTCAAAACATGATTAAGGAGGGAAAGATTGTTCCCTCAGAGGTGACAATCAAGCTTCTCCAGAGAGCAATGGAAGAGAGTGGCAATGACAAATTTTTGATTGATGGATTCCCTCGTAATGAGGAAAACCGTGCAGCATTTGAAGATGTTGTAAGCCTTCTGCTTAAGTCATTGTTGTTGGTTATGCCTTTGAACTCGTGCTTAACTTGGGAAGGAAGGGTTGAGTTTAATAGGTCTTAGCTTTAATCTTTATTGCAATGGCACATGATACTACTATCTTAGCTTTGAGAGTGATTTCAAGTGAAGCTAAATGTTAAAGATTATGTTGGTAACTTTTGAAGCTCTGATGGCTATGCAGACCAAGATTGAGCCGGCATTCATCTTGTTCTTTGATTGTCCTGAAGAAGAAATGGAGAGACGCCTATTGAATAGGAACCAGGTTGGATACATTTGAACTTTGTATCTGCAAATGTGTGTGCTGTATGCATGTGCACTGTTTATTGGTTTATTGTTTACATTGTTCTAACGTATCTTTTCTCCCTTCCACCTCTCATTCTTCTTTTTGTAACAAAAGGGACGAGAAGATGATAACATAGAGACAATCAGGAAGCGGTTTAAAGTGTTCCTAGAGTCCAGTCTCCCTGTGATTGAGCATTATAATTCCAAGGGGAAAATTCGAAAGGTACATCCAACCTGTAGATATATAAATATCTTAAACAATATTTACATGGTTATTTAAGCTTTTGATTGCTGCTTTACATAGATTGATGCTGCAAAGCCTGTTGAAGAAGTTTTTAAAGCAGTTAAAGCTGTTTTCACTCCAAAAGATGAGAAGGTAAAGTGTCCGATTTGTGTTATAGCATAGGCATTCCACTGAAAATTGTGGAAAATGACTTGATTATTATATGGTTATTCTACCATGGCTGTACAAATTGAATCAAGCTTTGAATTTCTCTACTGCTGTTAAAGCATGGTTCCTGTAACCCAAAAATCTATTTATCATGAGCTTGTGTTACTATGCTTGTGATAATAATGGCTTGTGTTTGCTTTTGTTGTACCTTGTGCGATATAAACCAATATCTATAACTGAATAGATTTCTCTTGGAAAG
>JAOQMQ010000005.1:1660454-1676222 GCA_027563845.1 Erythroxylum subrotundum | reverse complement strand
GTAAACGAAAGATATAACATACTAAACAAAACGTAAACACAAAGTTGAGAAACACTCTTTTGAATTCTTCTTTATCACTATAAATCACTCCAATAATCTCTGTATTTATAGGTTTACAAGGATAACAAAAACTGCCTGAATTTATTGTAATTGTAACTGCCTAAAATTTATTCAAATAACAAATACCAATTAAATACATGTAACCGTTGTACATAACTAGGAATTTGACTTTGAATTAGTATTCAACAAAAGTTAAAGGGCAATCATTTCTTCTTTAAACTGCTCAATATAAAAAACTCAACTCTCTGCATTTACTTAAACCTCCTTGCATGTCTAACAGTGGAAGTGACTGACAAAGAACAGTTAGTGTGACTCATATCTGTCGACAAAGGCAGGCATTATGCAATTACCCACCACTCCCTCCTTTCCTTCCAAATTCCACACTTTTGATTTCCAACGTACGGAAATGGAGAAAAGCAGGTTCGAACACCGTCTCTTTATTCCGATTATTAATGCTTATATATACTCACCATCGATCTTGATCTCTTGCTTTTCCTCTGTCCGATCATTCATTCCTTAAAATTCTCAAGTTTTACTTCGATCAAAGGTAACCTGACAGACTCGTCCTTTTCTCTTTGCCTTATGTGTGATGTGTTAATTGTGTTGGACCTTCGATTTTCTCTACTAGGTTCTTCAACGGTAGTTAATTACTCTACTTGTCTCTTGATCTCTTCTATGTACATGCGTTCACATGTATGTGACTGCATGTATTTAGATCATTGAACGCGCATTATATGGTGTTGTGTTGTCCGTTTGTTGGAAACTTAACAGGTTATGCTTCCATCCGGTCAACATGAAGTCTACTCGTCATTTTCCAAGAAGTCTCTCGAAAAAGTGAACCAATTGATCGTCATAATTCACCATCATCTTCTTCTTCTTTTGTTTATATATGGCTACAAAGCAATCTGGTTCTCCATCTTCATGCATCACTTTATACCCTAGGCTTTTACAGTTAGTTGTGTTTTATCTTCTGTTCCGTAAGTTAATATCTTATTACTATGATGACTACGATCTTACTTGGTTGTTTTGGAGTTAAGCAGCTAGATCTTAACATGAATTACTAGGACCATTTCATATACGATAGATCTTGTTTTGTCAGACGGTTTCAGGTGATCGATTTTGCCGATAACATTTCTCATCACTCTATTAAGCAACAATGGGAACTACTGCCATGAATGGCAAGGTAAATTAATGAATACATTTTACATTAAGTTCTTCACTGAATCTCTATGAATGTATATATATATCTCTGTCCAGTTTCATCTTTAGTATTAATCTTGACGGCCTCTTTTGCAGGTATCAAACGAAATTTCTGTTGAAAAGAAGCCTAAGGTGGCTATAGTTTTAGGTAAAGTTCCATCAATTCATGTGGAAAATATTAAACGTTATGTGCATGATTTGACAATCTTGTGAACTTGTCCTGTTTTGTGATCAGGCGGTCCCGGAAGTGGGAAGGGCACACAATGTGCTAGGATTTCCAAAGAATTTGGATATACTCATCTCTCCAGTGGTGAAATACTCCGGAAAGAAAGTAGAAGTCGATCAGACAAAGCGTGAGTTCATTTTTAGTTTGATCATTATCTTGGTATTGATGCAACAACAAAGCTCCCTTAACTTGTGTTGAACCAGGGAGATGATTGGGAAAATGCTAAAGGAGGGTTCACTGGTTCCTCCTGACGTTACAGTGCCTCTTGTTGTGAAAGCTATGGACGAGAGTCAGAACACGAAGTTTGTGTTTGATGGCTTCCCTCGTGATGAGGGAACACGTTCGTTTTTCGAAGAAACTGTAAGCTTTTCAACTCCTTCCATGGCTTCTAAACACTTCCTACATCAGATCTGTGTCTTGCTCAGTAACTTGTTGAATGCAGACAAAGATTGATCCAGACCTGGTTCTCTACTTCGAATGCCCCGACGAAGTGATGGAGAAGAGATCACTTGGCCGCAAAGAGGTTAGACAATCACTTCCAAGTTGTCAGGTTTTTATCAGAACATATGATCAAGTAACTGTGTGCTTGTATGTACTTAAAAAGGGCCGAGACGACGATGTTCTTGAGACAATAAGAGGAAGAATCAAGGTCTTCCACGATTGCACAAGACCCGTCATAAATTATTATGAACAGAAGGGGAAGCTCTGGAAGGTAACTAAATTTACCAAATCCATTTATTTGATCCTCTTTCTTCTGCCATTACTTTGAAAAATTTGATTGTTGCGATGGATGGTCATGGTCAGGTGGATGCTCGAAAGTCGAAAGAGGAAGTTTACGAGGCTGTAAAGGTTTTCTTCATCCTCCAAGAGTATGACAGGGCACATTGCTGCAACATCTTGTAGATCAAATTCATATGATCTGTTTTGAATCTATATGAGATTGAGACCCTGTATGTGTCTCTTATATAAATGTAATATCGCGAAGTTTGTAATAGAAATTTCTTTTCTATTTCATATACTATTTCTAATTCAGAAATAGTTTAATGTTTAAAACGCTAATTTGGTATTCAAGAAAAACGCTAATGTGGAATCCTCAGGGCCCCATGAAAATTGAGGATTTAGATCATGACTTCTACCTTATCAACTTTGTGGAGCTTGACGACTACCTGAAATCGCTCACCCAAGGCCCTTGGATCATTGCCGGCCATGCCCTGTCGGTGCAGCCCTGGACGCCCGCTTTCTGTCCCTCGACAGATCGAATCTCGCATGTCGTCGCCTGGGTCCGCTTTCCTGAACTTTCGGTGGCATGGTATCATCCTGCAATACTCACCGCCCTCGGCAATCTTCTCGAGCGCACTGTGAAAATTGATACCAACACACAAAACTCACAAAGGGGGAAGTTTGCACGGGTCGCTGTTGAACTGGACGTCAGTGCCCCACTTCGAACCCTCGTCGAATTAGACGGAGCGATAATCAAAGTGGCGTACGAAGGGTTACCCCCCATTTGCCTCACCTGCGGCCTGCTCGGCCACAGTTCCAACAATTGCCCCACTTCCCGACCCACCCCAAGTGAGGCTCCGGAACCCCTCGCCCCCACCCAGCCGGAGTCCACCTCTCTTCCTGATACGGTGGAAACCGCCTCTCCAACCACGGGCTACGGTCCATGGGTACAGGTCCAGCGCCGTACCCGCCGTCCGCCTCAACAACCAACGGCTCTCGGACGTGACAGACGTCCCCTTCCAACCCCCGAGGCGTTGAAAGGCTCGAGATTCACCGTCCTGACAGAAAGGACATCACCTGTCCAGAGTAACGGACCCCTGGAGGACGCGGGAGCCAACGTCCAAGGAGTCACCCCGTCGCCTTAACAACCCGCTCCCTGCCGTCAAGCGCCGAAGACACAACCGCGAGCTCCTTACAAGGGCGCTTCGGGTCGAGCCGACCGTTGGCCCGGACCCTCCAAGACCAAACTTGCCTTGGCCCACCAGCCCACGCCTCACATTAGCCCACCCAGGTCCCTGCCTCCCTTACTGAGCCGGCGACACCTAGGCCAAGCCCAATATCTCCCACTCATGCGTCGTCGTCGTCTCCAGCACCTGCGACTCCTCCCCCCGTTACCACCACGCCAATCCAGTCGTTGACTCCCACTTCATCCTCCTCCACCAAGCACATTGCGATCTCCATCCCCTCCCATGCAGAGGTTATTATCACTGATCCCACTCTAACCTCTGCGATGCAAGAGGACGGGAGCCCCCAAGTCGAGGGCACCACCGCACACGGCGACGGACGGCACAGCCACCTCCCTTCGCCCACCATTCCTGTTTGCATTCCCCCTGGTCGTCCCCCCGACAGAGATATTGATATGAGTCCGGTGAGTGAATCCTATTTAGTTTCTACCTCGACCCCCGCAGCTGTTCAGATGGAATGTCTGCCTGAACCAATACAGGCAGTGGACACCGAACCTGTAAACACTATTGAGTCTTAGTGTTTACCTCTTTTCCACCTTTTCCGTGTCCATATTCATCTGGAGCTGCCAAGGGGCTGGTGGAAAAACATTCCAGCCCATGCTGAAAAACTATCTTAAGGTCTATTCTCCTATCCTTACTGTCCTCGTTGAACCGAGAATCAGTGGTGATCGAGCTAGGAGGGTTATTCGGAGATTGGGTTTTGAACAATCCTTCCGAGTAGAGGCTTCCGGATTCTCAGGGGGTATCTAGCTTATGTGGCACAGCACTATAACGGTTAGGATTCTTTTAACGCACCGTCAATTCGTGCATACAAATATTGAATGGGGACGTTTTAATTTCGACTTCACCGCTATCTACGCTAGCCCGACTCCTGCCATGCAACCCTTTTTGTGGGCTTCTCTCCGCAAGATCACTCGCATCACCTCTAAACCTTGGATTTTGGGGGGCGACTTCAATGCTAAGTTAGACAATGCAGACAAAAGAGGGGGCTCCAGGCTTATTCCTATAGTCAACAATCATTTCCGGGATTGCGTCCACCACTGCCACCTTCATGATCTTGGCTACTCGGGACCCAAATACACTTGGAAAAGAGGAACAATTTTTGCTAGGTTAGATCGCGTCCTCTACTCTTCTTCTTGGCAGTCCGCCTTCCCTCACACTTCGGTTCACCATCTGCCCTTCCTTAAATCCGATCACCGACCGCTTCTGGTGCACATTCACCATCTTATCAGGAGGCAGCGCCTTCCAAAACCTTTCAGGTTTCAAAATGCCTGGTTGACTCATGATGGCTTTGACCAAGTTATAGCGCAATCGTGGCAACCGGGTACTTCGGGGATTAGTAGCGCTTTATCCAAGCTGTCTCGCTCCTTACAGGACTGGAATTCTACCACCTTCGGGAACATCTTTCATCGGAAAAAGAGACTTCTGGCTCGCCTGCAAGGAATCCAAATAGCTCTGGAGACCCAGGACACGTAATCCCTTCGTGACCTCGACGAGCATCTCCGAACGGAGCTCGTTCGGGTTCTTTCCTAGGAAGAACTTTACTGGCATCAACGCTCCCGTTGTCAATGGTTAGCCCAGGGCGACCGGAATACGCAGTACTATCACACCATTACCAGGAATCGGCAGCGTCATTCTCGGTCCTTCATCTTTCAGGATGACCAAGGCCTTATGCATTCTGACACAGCGAGCATTTCACGCATTGCTCAGACTTTTCTTGCTACTCTTTATCATCAAGATCGCCCGACCCCTAGTGATTCTCACCTACCTGCCAACTTCCCACATCTCTCCCCCCAGGCTTTGTCAGCTTTGCAAATCGCTCCTAGTCCGGAGGATATCAAACATGCTTTCTTTTCCATGGCCCCGAACAAGGCCCCTGGGGTTGACGGATTTACTGCTCTTTTCTTTCAATCTCAGTGGGACACTGTCGATCCGTCCCTGATCTCCTTTATCCAGCAAATTTTTCCGCCATAAAGTCTATCTCAATCGTACCATCCTGGTACTCATACCTAAGTCCCCCAAGCCCACGTCTATCTCCCAATTTAGGCCCATAGCACTCTGTACTATGGTGTACAAAGCTATTACCAAACTCATCGTGTCCTGATTGAAGCCGCATTTAGATGCCTTGGTTGCGCCGACTCAATGTAGCTTTGTCCCAGGGCGCCATATCACGAACAACATCATTATCATTCAAGAAGTGCTCCATTCCATGAAACGAAAATCGGGGAAAAAAGGGTTCATTGTGATCAAGGTGGATTTGAAAAAAGCCTATGATCGACTATCCTGGGATTTTATCCTTGATACCCTCCTTCAGATTGGTCTTCCGGACTCGCTGATCAATTTGATAATGAAGTGCCTCTCCTCGGTAGCTATGCAGGTGCACTAGAACGGGGACCTTAGTGACCCTTTCTATCCCACCAGGGGTATTCGGCAGGGCAACCCATTATCTCCTTACTTTTTCGTTCTCTGCATGGAACGACTCGGACACTTAATTACCGAGTCCATAGCCATCGGTCGGTGGAAACCAATTTGCTTAAGCCGAGGTGGACCCCCCCCCCTTTCTCATTTATTCTTTGCCGACGATCTTATCCTTTTCGCTGAAGCTTCCCTGGACCAAATACAGGTCATCCGCGACACGCTTGACACCTTCTGCCACTCTTCCGGTCAACGGGTTAGTCAAGATAAGTCTCGCTGTTTCTTTTCTAGAAATATTCCTTTTCCCCTAACCCGTTCTTACAGCGAGGCCCTGGGCTTTCAGTTGACAAATAACTTGGGCCATTACCTCGGTGTACCTCTTTTACATGACCGGGTGACTAAAAAAACTTATCAACACATTCTGGATACGGTCCAACACCGCCTTTCAGGCTGGTCTTCTAATCTTTTATCGCTTGCCGGCCGTATCACCCTGACTCAATCCGTCATTGCTGCGATCCCCACTTACACGATGCAGACGGTCCGCCTGCCGAGGCAACTTTGTGATGCACTGGAAAAAATCATGCGCCGGTTTTTGTGGGGCACGACACCGGATACACAGAAGATTAGTTTGATTAATTGGGACACTGTGTGTATGCCTAAGGAGATGGGGGGCCTTGGTCTCCGCAAAATCAGGGAAACTAATGACGCTCTTCTCACCAAACTCGACTAGACTATGGTTTCTAAGCCCGAAACTCTGTGGGTTCAGGTAATCTCTGATAAATACAGATTTGATGCTAACAATTTTCCTGTTTCCTTTGATGTTCCAGGTGGCTCGATGAACTGGAGAAGTATCAAGGCGACTTGGCCTTACGTCCTGCAGGGCATGCACTGGCTGCTGGGCGACGGTTCTAGAACGAGATTCTGGCTCGATCCATGGGTTGAAGATTGGGGTCCTCTTCTGTATCATACAGTAGCACCGCTTCCCCCTGGCATGACGGAGCACCGAGTGGCTCAATTTACCGACAGTACCGGTAACTGGAATTGGGCCATTATTCATCCCTTTCTCCCTCAGACGATTTGTTTGGCTATTGCAGGTATACATCCGACGACGACATCCTTCGGGCCAGATAAACTTGCTTGGGGCCGCACAGAGCATGGCCATTTCACGACATCATCGACTTACTCCATGATTCTGCACCAAGAGGCCAGTAGGACCCATATATCCTGGCGGACTATTTGGAAATGGCAGGGGCCCCAAAGAATCTGTGCCTTTCTTTGGCTCCTCTTACATGATAAGCTCCTCACTAATCAACAGCGAGTACACAGACACCTCGCCGCGGATGCGACTTGTTTCCGCTGCCATCTCGAAGAATCTTCTCTTCATATGGTCCAAGACTGCACCAGAGCCCGCACCTTATGGACAAGGTTTCCCCCACAGGTTATCACCGCCGAGTTCTTTACCATGAACCACACTGACTGGCTCCTCACGAACCCCCGCACCCACAGGGAGGTAGGGGGCTTCGACTGGGCGATTCTCTTTGGGATCGCATGCTGGCTCCTCTGGTCTTGGCGGAACCGAGCCCTCTTTGAAAAATCTCTTCTCCTGGCCGTTTTCTCCAGAGCAGCCAGTTCTGGAATACGTCAAACACATTCAGATGGCCGCAGTCTGGTAGCAACGCACACAGTTGAGCACTGACAGGCGACGGGATCTCTCCGTAGGTTGGAGCAAGCCTTCCCACGGTTGGGTGAAGCTCAATACTGATGGCGCTTCCAACGGCAATACCAATATGGCATCGGCTGGTGGCCTACTGCGCGACAGCTCAGGCGCTTGGTTGGGAGGCTTCGTCCAGAACATTGGAAGATGTTCCCCGTTAATGGCAGAATATTGGGGGGTTCTGTCGGGTCTCAAGCTAGTTTGGTCTAGGGGCTACCGCCATCTCATTTTAGAGGTGGATTCGCGATTGGTGGCCGACATGCTCTCCTCTTCGCCGGCGCGGGCGGCCTCCCCCCACCCTTTAGTGTTGGGCATTCATGCTCTTCTTTCACGCAACTGGGTTGTTTTAATTCAGCATATTTACCGGGAGGGTAATCGATTTGCGGACTGGCTTGCCCATGATGCCGCACAGTTCTCCTTCGGGATCACCAATCTTGAGCACCCACCTAGGGGTTGCATACCTCTCCTCTTGGAGGATGAGTCGGGTTCTGTCACTCGAGAAGTACCTTGTAATGTGTTTTGTTTTTTTCCTTTTCTAAAAAAAATAAAATAAAATAAAAAATAAACCAAAGCCAATTTACCATCGTTGACCTTGAGTCAACAGTCTTCTCGTTGTCTGGTTTTTTTTTTCTTCTTCTTCCGAGTCTCTGACGTTAAAAATCCATAATTTTGCAAGTAGAGAGGAAGGAGGAGTCTGGCAATGGCGGCACAGGTGGTTGGAGGTTCATTCTTGTCGGCTTTCCTTCAGGTGTTGTTTGATCGGATGTCTTCTCGAGAGGTCGTTGACTTCTTCAATGCCAACAAAGTCAATCATCAGATCCTTCAGAAGTTGAACGCTACTATGATTTGTGTTAATGGAGTGCTTGACGATGCGGAAGAGAAGCAAAATAGTAAACCTAGTGTCAAGAAGTGGCTGGACGAGCTTAAAGATGCTGTCTTTGAAGCTGACGACTTGTTGGATGAGATTGCTTACAAGGTTTTGGAGTCTGATGCTTCATCTTCTTCTTCTTCCATCACCAAACTCGTCCAGGTGCACCTTTTTCTTCCATCTTATAATCCTTTTAGAAAAGTGATTGAGAGGGTTAAGTTACAACAAATCCATGAGAGACTTGATCATCTAGTCAAACAAATGCATGCTCTCGGCTTGAGAGAGTTGACTGTGGGCCAGAATCCATCATCGCAGAAATTGCCCACTACTTCCTTGGAAGATCCATCTGGGGTTGTTTACGGTAGGGCTAATGATAAGGAAGCCATAATCGACTTGCTTCTTTCTGATCATGATATTCTTGCCACTGGTAATGATCATCTAGCTGTAATTCCAATTGTGGGTATGGGTGGCATCGGGAAAACCACCCTTGCTCAGATTGTCTACAATGATAATAGAGTGCAAGATTGGTTTGATCTAAAGGCCTGGGTCTGTGTGTCTGAAGACTTCAATGCCTTCAAGATAACAAAGGATATATACCAGGAAGTTACTTCCTTGAATTGCGATGCCAAGACCCCAAATCAGCTCCAAGTTGAGCTGAAAGAAAAGCTGAATAGGAAAAAACTGCTACTTGTTCTGGATGATGTTTGGAATGATAAGTATGCGGATTGGGACATCTTGCAGAGACCTCTCAAGTCCCTTGCAAGAGAAAGTAAGGTCATTGTCACTACACGAAACAAGAATGTAGCCATGGTCATGTGTACAGCTCCAATCCATTACCTCAACGAGTTGAGCGATGACAATTGTTGGCTTTTGTTTGCTCAACATGCGATTGAGGATGGAAATCTCAGTTCATACCCAGACTTGGTTCCATATGGTAAAGAAATCGCAAGAAGATGCAAAGGCCTACCTTTAGCTGCAAAAATAATTGGTGGTCTACTCAGCTCTGAAAGAGATGCAGGGCAATGGGAGAAGATTTCCAAGAGCAGTATATGGGATTTGTCAAATGACAACATTCTTCCAGCTCTGAAACTGAGCTACCATTATCTTCCATCACATCTAAAGCAATGCTTTGCTTATTGTGCTATTTTCCCAAAGGACTATGAATTTGAAAGACAAGAACTCGTCCTTTTTTGGATGGCTGAAGGTTTTCTTGTCCAACCGAACTCAAATAAGTTGATGGAGGAACTGGGCAATGAATACTTTGATTATTTAGTATCAAGATCATTTTTTCAGCCATCATCAAATGGTCATCAGTCTTATTTCGTTATGCATGATCTCATAAATGACTTAGCTGCATTTGTCTCTGGAGAATTTTGTTTCAGACTTGAAGGTGACCATCATTGTAGGATTACTAAAAAGACTCGACATTTTTCATATGTGAGAACGAAGCATGACAATTCTCTTAAGTTTGAAGGCATCTCTCAAGCAAAGTTTTTGCGCACCTTCTTACCTATCGGTTTATTATCAGGTTGTATTGAAGGTGAAGTAATCAGTGATATATTACCAGCATTGAAGTGTCTTAGAGTGCTGTCTCTATCCAAATATGATAACGTGATAAGTTTGCCTGATTCTATCAGCAACTTGAAGCATTTGAGATATCTGAACCTTTCAAGAACACCCATCACAGTGCTTCCTGACGTTGTGAGTAACTTGTATCACTTGCAAATATTAAATTTATGTGGATGCAATGACTTAATTGTGTTGCCTGAATCAGTTGGCAACTTGAAGTATCTGCGACATTTAAATCTTCGTGAAACATCAATCAAGAAATTACCCGAATCATGCACACGTTTGTATAATTTGCAAACTTTAATCTTGCGTGGGTGCAGAGAACTTGTTCATTTGCCAATTGATTTGGTAAAGTTGATCAACTTATGCCATCTCGATATTAGAGAAACGAAATTGCAAGAGATGCCAGCCCAAATGGGGAAACTGAAAAGGCTTCAGATTTTGAGTGATTACATTGTTGGAAAGCAAAGCGAATCTAGCATTAAACAGTTGGGTGAGCTTCAACTGCAGGGAGATCTCTGTATTTGCAATCTTCAAAATGTTAATGATGCTCGAGATGGTTTGGAAGCAGGAATGAAGTCCAAGAAGCATCTTAAGAAGCTGAAATTGAAATGGGAGGGGGAAACTAGAAATTCACAGCATGAAAGGGATGTGCTAGAGCAATTACAACCTCATGTGAGCTTAGAATATCTTTCTGTAATTGGTTATGGGAGTACTAGATTTCCAGATTGGATAGGAGATGTTTCCTTTTCAAATATGGTTTCCATTAAGCTTAGTGAATGTAGATATTGTCTTTTCCTGCCACCTCTTGGACAATTAGCATCACTAAGACAGCTCGTGATTAGAGGTTTTGATGGAATCACCGTTGTTGACCCTCAATTCTACGGAAGTTGCTCATCCAGGACAAAACCTTTCGCATCTCTTAAAGTTTTAAGGTTTGAAAAGATGCAGCAATGGAGCAGATGGATTTCTGATCGAAATGAGTGTGAAGAAGGAGCTTTTCCCCTCCTACAAGAGCTTTATATCAGAGAATGTCCCAATCTTCTTGGGAACTTGCCTAGTCACCTTCCATCTTTAACAACACTTATGGTTGAGGAATGTCAGCAGCTTGCAACTTCTCTTCCAACCTCTCCAACTATTTTGAAAATAAAGTTGTTGGATGCATCACGAGATGTCCGGCTAGAGAAGTTGCCTTCTGGTCTCCATCGCTTCGTAGTTGATAAGTTGCATTCTGCGTCAGATCAAGAAATGAACCAAATGGCAGGCATTTCAAGTACTTTAGAAGAAATTGAAGTTAGACAACATGATTCAGTCAAGAGCATACCGTTGGAGCTATTCCCAAAGTTAGAGGTTGTTCAGGTTGCCAAGTGTCCGAATCTTGAATCTCTCTCTTCACATGGGGGAATAATTCAGAAGAACGTCATCACGTCCCTGAAATCCTTGGATATCAAGGAGTGTCCTAACTTGGTATCCTTCCCTAAAGGAGGATTGGTAGCTTCAACTATGAAATATCTACAACTACGGGGTTGCTTAAGTTTGAAGTGTTTGCCTGAGAACATGCATTGTCTCCTTCAATCTCTTGTGAGCTTAAAGTTGGATAATTGTCCAGAACTTGAGTCATTTCCTGAAGGCGGTCTGCCCTCCAGATTGGAACAACTAGAGATTTGCAGTTGCAGCAAGCTTATCGCTGCCCGCAGACGATGGAATCTGCCAGTACTCGGGTTTCTTTCTCGATTCAAGTTGGGGATGTACAGAGATGTGGAGTCATTCCCAGAGGACACATTGTTACCCTCCACTCTAACCTCCCTCACAATCCTGAATCTGCCAAGTCTCAAGTCTCTGCACAGCAAGGGGCTTGAAGATCTAACATCTCTTAGAGAACTGACGATTGCCAACTGCCCTAAACTTTGTTCCCTACCAGAAAACGGCCTGCCCTCGTCACTTTTTTCTCTAATTATCTACAACTGTGCATTGCTAGAGCAAAGATGTCAGACGGGGAAAGATTATTGGTCCAAGATTGCTCACATCCCTCATGTGGAAATTAATTTGCCCAACATCAACACTTAGGCGATGCTCTTTGTCTTTCTCAACGACACCTTTGGAAGACTTGTACATCACTATTTTCTGAGGCATTGAAGTTATCACTCAGTACTCATCATAAAAAGCATACACAAAATCACAGTTCTTTCCTCACATTGTAATGTCTAGAGCTGTAATTTCTCGTTATTTTGGTTTGATATTTCCCTTCCCTACACTTGATGATCATACTTGGACTGACCTTAATTGATTACATTAGCTTATTTCAGAACCTCTACAAATTGTTTATATAAATATTTTCACCTAATGAGCCAGTAAATTATTTAAATAAATTAGCTGAAAAAGATAAGTATAAATTCAAGTAGGTTGGTGTAATTCATTTATGTATTTAGAGGTCATTTGCCATCTAATTACACTCTCTCAGACATAACCTTCTAGGAAACACTCTCTCAGACAACCTTCTAGGAAGCTGACATCTTTGGATTAGAGGATCCAAACACCAGATGTAATTGGAGTAGAATCAGAACGTCAAAAGTCGATGTATATGCATCTCATCTGACAATTATGTGTTTCATGGTTCTGTCGACGTAGGAGAGCTCTAAAACGAAAAACTGCAATAATGCACAAAATTGCTCCTTTCAAACTTGTTATACTACTGGACACCCCATGTCCAAATGAAGCTATATTGGAAGAGACACCATGGACAATTTCCGTGTTCGCACAATGATCAAGTGTATCAATTGCCGCTCCTGGTGTCTGCAGAAAAGCTGGTTTGAAAGGTGGGATTTGCAAGGTCGTAGCTCCTGATATAATGCTCAAAATAGCATTGGTTTTGGGTCTCTGCCTCGAATCAGGATGGGAGCATGCCAGAGCCAGCAGCAGCAACCTCTCAGCTTCCTCAACCACATAGTGATCTCCAAGTCTCTCATCCACGGCTTCCAATATTCCCCCTTGGCGGTGCAGCCACCATACCCAATCCACCAAGTTATGGAAGCCTCCGGTGTCATTGTCCTCACTGATTAGCACATGCCGACCACAGACCACATTCAGAATAACAGCACCAAAGCTATAAATATCAGACTCAGAAGTAACTCCTCCAGTAACCCAGCACTCTGGGGCTATACAGCCTAGAGTTCCAATAACATATGGCAGCAACACGTGAGCCAGACCAAAATCACCAAGACGAGCATTGAACTCCGAATCAAGCATAATGTTGCTGAGCTTAAGGTCACCATGAACCAATTTCCGATCTGCACAAAAATAATGCAAGTAATCCAATGCCCTAGCCACCTCTTGAATTATCTTGAACCGCAACCTCCAATCCAAGGTATTACTGGTTATCGTGTCTTGTCTACTGAACAGACACTTATCTAAGCTCTGATTTTGCTCGTACTCGTACACCAGAAACCACGTTCCGTTCTTGTAGCACCAACCTAATTCAGCTATTAAATTAATATCATATGTTCATAATCAGAATCTTAAGATATAGACTATACGTAGTACATACCAAGAAACGGAACAAGATTCCGGTGACGTATCTGACCAATGAAAATCAGCTCAGATTCGATGTCCTTTTGAGATTTGAGGCCCTCAGCGTGCACCTTCTTGACTGCCACTTTGAGATTGTCAAGTGGCAGAACCCCTTTGTATACCTTACCATAGAAACCCTCTCCAAGCTCCTCTTGGAAATTGTTGGTTGCCTCTTTAATGTCCTTATACCTCAACTTCTTTGCTGGACAACAACGATAACCAGCAAGGTCCGGCATCACCAGCTTATGTCTATATAGTCGGCCGCGGATGCACTTCATCCAACATCTCCCAACCCCCGTTGTAACCAGAGTATAAGGTGATCTCCGTTTTCGAATCCAACATCCAACCACAGTCGATAAAAGAATGGATCCTAGCAGTGCACCAGCAACTAGATGCATTTTGACTGGCCTACTATGCTTACTCTCTGAATTATCGGTGGATGGTAGATTCTCTACACTAAGGTTCCACTGGTAGATGCTGTTCAGTTGATGATTAGCGTCCCTAGTGGATGCTGCAAAACCAAAGTAAGAGTACTGGTTAACAAGCCATCTTAGATCAAGATTAGCAGCATCCAGTACAGGGACTGAAGGCTTGACTGTTCCTTGTTCCGCTATATACACTTGCAGAGTCTTATCATAACCCTCGTAGTGGATCCAAACCGTGTAATTTTTAGTGCCCAGAGAGAAGATTTGGATGCCAACGTTGCGGGGACGCAGAGTCTTGTTAGAGGGGAGTGCACCGTGGATGTGAAGAGCCACGCGGTTGTTGTAGGTGTCGAATTCAATAGCGACCGTGCGGTTTGAAGGGTCAGCGTCAGTAGTGGAGTTGAGATCGGGGGCCATAAGGAAGGCAAAGCCACCGCCATCGCCATCGCCATCGCCGCCGCCGCCCTGTGTAGAGGAATTCCGGGAGATGCTGACGATGAAGGAATTGTTGAAAGACGCCACCTTTACGATATTCCTATCGTTAAAATTCCCATTATCATATACTTCCCAGAGCTTGAAAGGACGATTGAAGAGTATGCGAGAGGAAGTAATCGTGTTTCCTATTGTTGGTGGAGAAGGAGAGTGGTGGGAAGCATTAGTGCTAACAGGGGTGGTCACGTTATTAGCAAGTGGTGGAGGAGGAGGAGGAGTAGGAGGAGAGAGTTGAAGCGCTCCATCGCTGATAGTTGCAGGAGGTAGGACAGTGAAGTAACCATAGTAGGAGGTGTTGAATGGCCCAAACTCAAAGCTCAAAGTCCCTGCTTGTGCTTCTTGTGACATGGATAGTGGTAAAGACGACAACAAGATGATGGTAAAAACAATTTCCATGACTAAAGTTAAGGTTCTGGTGGTGGTAGCCATAGCTGTTCTTTTCTTTTCTGCCATGGCAGAGGCAGATCAATGAAGGAAGAATAAGAACACGGATTGGAATCTTTTTTTGGCTTTTGGAAGCTTCCGCTTCCTTTCCTGGAAGTTGATATGAAACTTCACCGACGCGGTGTTTTCGATGTCCCTGGACAAAAGATTTTTGCTTACTTCACACGATCGCGACGTCGGATGTCCCCTCCCAAAGAGATAATCATAATCTAAAGCGTAGAAATGTATACAATGAGTTTGACTGAGTTTACATAAACCCATTTAGATTAGCCCAACCCCATAGTCGAGCTGGATTCAGAAATCAAGGCCGAAAGAAGGGAGGGTGTATACCTATTTTTACACCGGTCCTTTTCATCTTTTGGTGCAATTTTTTGTTTTATTTACAATGATCCAGTGTAGTACACAAAAGTTTCTCATCTCGAACCGAAGCAAAAAAAGTATTAGCGGAGCATCAAAACCCTCCTCTCCGACCTCAATATAAAACAGCATTAACTACTCCAGCCAGTGCAAGTAGCTCAACCTCTCATATGCAAGTCTTAGGCAAAGTTCCCGTTAATACTTCTATTGATTTAGAAAGAATTAATTCTTTACCCATGAAGGAGCCAGTCAAAGAAGGAGCAAAATTGATAACATCCACAGCCTTTTATGATTGTTTTCAAGCATTGAATGAATGGACTGAAGAAATGAAGGTATTTCAATATTATCCACAGAACAGAGGACGTTTTGGACCTAAGGCAATAGTACTTTCAGGAGCTGAACCATTAGCTACCTATCTACTATTTCAATGTGGACTAATCGACACTATCTATCTCCAAAGCATCAGT
>JAOQMQ010000005.1:1640806-1651020 GCA_027563845.1 Erythroxylum subrotundum | reverse complement strand
TTATGGAAAAGAAATATTGTAAATGTATGAGACTTTAAGCTTTATGGGTGGATTTCGCACATGTTTACGGTTCAAGGGTTGGACTGCGAAAGCGGGGCCCAGCACGTTATGTATTAGAGAAAGGAGATTTGGGGAAACCATGCTCAGGTATGAAGGTATGTTTGTAAGAGGTTGGGTTCCGAAAACGGGATCCAGCAGGCCTTCTCAAACTAATATCATAGAACTTCGTGGTTTTATTGGACTCACGAGTTATTATAGACAGTTTGTGCAGAATTACAGAGTCATTGCAAAGCCACTTATTGATCTCACTAAGAAGGATGCATTTTGCTAGAATGAACAGACTGAAATTGCATTTCAGAAGCTCAAGGATGCATTGACAACAACGCCAGTCTTGAAGCTACCAGTCTTTCACTATTGAATGTGATGCTTCTATGGAAGGGATTGGAGTTGTTCTCATGTAACAAGAGCACCCCATAGCGTACTTCAATAAGGGACTCTGTTACTCTAATCGTTATAAGTCAACTTATGATCGTGAATTATTGGCTCTTATGCTTACTGTCCAAAAGTGGAAACATTACTTAATTGGCCATCATTTTTATGTTAAGACCGATCACAGCAGCCTTAAACACTTGCTTGAGCAGCAGATTTCTACAAATTCTCAACAATGTCTAATTTTGAAGTTGTTACCCTTTGATTTTACTATATTACATAAAGCAGGGAAGGATAATGCAGCAGCTGATGCGCACTCTCGAAAACCATAACAAGCTGATTTGTTTAATTTAATCATGCCTGTATCTCTAGATTATTATGATTTGCAGGAAGCATATCTCTAGGATAATCAGACCAAGAATCTCATCTCTGACCTACAGAAAGATTCACCCTCACATTCCAATTATCAATGGTCAACCAGTAAGCTCTTTTACAAAGGCAAGTTGGTAATCCCTTCTAATTCTAACTTACATGCAACTCTTTTGGTTGAAGCACACGAAACCCCCATTGGTGGATATGGAGGTTATTTGAAGACTTTAAAGAGGCTTTTAGATCAGTTTTATTGGCCTCACATGAAGAAGGATGTCAAGCTCTATGTTCAACAATGCTTGACTTGTCAGCGCAACAAATATGAAACTCTTGCACCTGCTAGTCTTTTACAGCTACTACCCATTCCAGAAAAAATTTGGGAAGATATTTCTATTGATTTTGTAACTGGGTTGCCTAAATCTCAAGGTGTTGACATTATATTTGTAGTAGTTGATCGCTTGAGTAAATACAACCATTTTTTGCCACTTTCTCATCCGTATACAGCTAAAATAGTGGCTAGAATCTTCTACAAGGAAGTTGTTTGTCTTCATGGCATGCCTCATTCAATAGTTTCTGAGTGAGATTCAATTTTCCTAAGTTCTTTTTGGCAAGAGTTGTTTCGTCTCAGTCAAACTTGTTTGCAGATGAGTACTTCTTACCATCCTCAAACTGATGGCCAAGCATAAGTTGTCAACTGATGCTTAGAGGTCTATTTATGTTGTTTTGCTCATGAACAGCCCAAAAAGTGGAGTTCCTACTTATGCTGGGCTGAATATTCATACAATACTGGTTTTGAGGTTTTCATGTTTCTACGGGCATTACACCTTTCAAGGTGGTTTATGGCAGGGACCCACCGCCTTTACATTCATTTGTGAAGGGTGAGACTACTAATGCAGAATTAGAAGACCAATTATTGATGAGAGATGCAATGCTGAAACTACTAAAAGATAATCTTGTTAAGGCTTAAGCACATATGAAATATCAACAAGACAAGAAGAATAGGGAACTTTCTTTTAATTTTGGAGATTATGTCTTGCTACACATTCTCCCTTTAGACAAAAATCTCTATCTAAGCAGCGCTATGAGAAGCTATCTACTAGGTTTTTTGGGCCCTACAAGGTTATGAGAAAGCTAGGTTTAATAGCTTATGAATTGGAACTTCCACCAGATGCATAGATTCATCCAATTTTCCATTTTCCTTGCTTCGCCTTGCTCATGGTGTTCTACCACCATCATCACCAGCTTCTCTACCCATTTCTCCTGATTGGGAACTGCAATTGCAACTAGAACATGTGCTTGACCATCGCTGGACTTCTATACAGGATCTGGAGTTATTAGTAGCTTGGAGAAGTCGACCTCTTGAAGATACTACTTGGGAAGACTATGACCTCTTTGCTGCTCAATTTCCAGATTTCCACCTTAAGGACAAGGTGACTTTCAAAGGGAGGAGAAGTGATAAACCCCTTATTACGTATTCCAGGAGAAAGTCACGTGCTAAGTAAGAGTGAATCAGCAGATCAGTTTTAATTGTTTTATTTCTGTTCTACGTGGCCTAGGATGTAGGAGTCAGTTATGTTTACTGGTTAGTTGAGAATCTTATTTTCAAATATGCTTCTATTTTGCTGTTCTGTTAGCTGGAAGATCAATCATTTTAGGTAATTAGTTATTTTATTAGTCTATAAATATTATGCATTACAGGATGCCGGGATATGAATAATAATATAACTCATTCGAACATTTCATTTGTGGAGATTGTCCTATTGGCTATTATCCTTCTTTAAGTGAGATTCTTGCTTATAAAGAGTTAATAGATTTTTATTCTGCTTTTATCTTCAAAGTACCCGGTCTCTGCCAACCATGTAGAGGGTAGGTATGAATTTGGGTATAAAGTAAGGAGCATGATGTGATCACGCAGGATATGGCCTCCTAAACTTTTCTTGTATGTAATTATAGATAACGCTTTGAACCATAAACTTAGGTTAGCCAATCCACAATTGAAACAATCCTAAACTTTAGAATACTATTCCTAGTATCAAGGGTCATAGTATAAGATTTTTAGATTAATGTATACTAATTGAACTCTTATGCCGATTTAGGATCAAAGATCAACCGATGAATAGCCAAGAAAACGGTAGATGGTCGAATATGGTTAAAGAAGCACAGAAACATAAGCTTTTAAGCACTTGTATATACAGAATGATCTGAGTACGTGTATTTATTTAACACAATAAATCTATACACATACTTAAGATTAAGAAAAAATGGTTTTCACCTTTCAATATAAATAGGACCCAAGTTTCTTCCCATATGAATGAACCGTTTGGAGTCATCAGTTTGGTCATTGTTAGCAGATTCAACATCGTTCAATTCCTCTTCCAAAATCATTTCTTTGCTTGACAAGGCTGAGTACTCGATGTTTTCTCCATAAAATTTGAGCAAAACCAAGTAGAGAGACATGGCAATAATCGTAACAACAATCAAGCACAAGCTGAATTGAATGTTCACTAGCGATTTAGCTCTTGAAAGAGCTTCTACCTCCTTACACCTAACCTTCTCAAGACCTTCCTCCATGTGTATGAAACATCCTTTAGGTACTAAAGATGGTGTATAGAGCATATAGCCTGTGACAATAAACCAAAGACCTTGGCAGAGAATGCTTGTGGATCTGACAAAGCTGATTATAAAACTCCTAGGGTAGTTCACTCCTAAGAGAGCTGTGATTAGAGAAACAGCTATGGCGATTTGAAGATGCATGTGGTACTGCCCTTCAACACCCAAGTGATCAGCAGAGTGAAAGTGGAAGATAAACAGTTGCTGACCAAAACCTAATGCTTGGAGAGATTGTGTTAGAGCATAGCGAGCCTTAGGTTTAATCTTGTCAAGAATAATAGCAAAAGCAGCATAGACTGAGTAGGTTACTGATATGAAGGAGTGCTCAAAGTTATGGAGGTGGTTCGATGGGATGGTCCCATCAGGGTCAAAAGGTTGGTGTCTTTCATGAACAAGGAACAGTTCCATGGACACAGATACGATGCTTCCAAGGAAGATGAAGTACAGCTCTATATACCTTACTTTTGAAGTCCCAAACCATGGGGATGAAACATAGGAATTAGGTTGTTGGACTTGAAGTTTTATGTGGTTGAGCAGATGCCAAAACCCTACAGACATGAAGAACAAGCCTGGTGCTATGTAACCCATAAACGTACCCATGCCTGAACTTTGTTCTTTATCTCTGCAAGAGACGGGGAACTGCGTCTCTTCTCAGACACACCAAGGAGAGACACAGAGAGACCAGAGAAAGAGGAAGAGAGACGTAGAGGGTCGTCTAAGTTCAGGGATTGAAAGGCAGGCAGTGGCTTGGAAGAACATTTAAGATATGGACGAAATGATTTCAATATTAGATGTGACGTACCAAAATTGATTTTTCTTTGCAAGATCTTTATAAGATAAGATTTGATATTCCTGAAAAAAAATTATTATATTATGAGATCCATAAATTATGGATAATCATTTTAATATTTTAACTCTAGAATATATCAACTTATTTTTTATATTTTATTTTTCTTTAAAAATTTTCATATTTAGCGAATAGTGAATATATCATTAGTTTTATAAATAATTAAAATATTATAAATTAAAATATTTTATTCGATAATAATGACAACTAAATGAGTATACTGTTAGTGAATATATAAAACCAATTAAGTTGGCCTCACACAACAGCTTAAGCTTTTGTGGTGAAACGGTCACTTAACATGGTATCAGAGCCTTTATGACCAAGTGGTCGTGAGTTCAAATCCTACCACCTACCTATTATTCAGCACAAGGTAGAGTGAGCCTGTGCAAGTTTCAAGCCCAAAGGGCTTTCACTTGAGGGGGTGTGTTAGTGAATATATAAAACCAATTAAGTTGGCCTCACACAACAGCTTAAGCTATTGTGATGAAACGGTCACTTAACAGTTCGAAAGCCGCACGAAAGGGTTTTTGAAAAGGATTGAAAGAAGCTGCATGTGCATGAAGAAAAAGAACCAATCAATAAGTCCATTATCGTGAGCTTATCGGCTTCATATTTTCCGATACTGGTTAGACAGAATGAGGATATTATGACGATCACATGATCTGAAGAAAAGGTCCAATGGGAAATTGCCCAACCAATCTCCAATGTGGCTGGTGAGAGTTATAAATTTACATGGAGGCTCACTTATTGCACATACACCTATTTGTTTGTTTGCATTTTGCACTATTGGTTAAAGCTAAAATTACGTTTTTGATTTTTTTTTTTTAATTTTAAGTCTCAACAAAATTTCTATTAACATGTTGTAATTATTTCTGTTATATTTTACACTTAATATGATGTCACAACATTTTAATACCACTCTTGTCATTAATAGCTATCGTAGTGCATTTATGTAATCTCGTATTCGTTAGACATACGTAGTATCAATATCATCTACAATTATAACCAGAATCGGTATATTGAGAGAGCTGGATTTGAAAATAAAACATCATATATCCGTTTTGATCTATATGCATGGTCGGATAAATTACATTATTATTTAATTATTTTATAGGATTTGTGATTAGAGTGTACATTATTAGTCACTCCGACGTGACATGTTGGAGTTCGCAATACATTATATGGTGATTATTAATTTTATAATTAAGTAATAAAAATATTTTTATAAAATAAAAAATTTGCCCATTTATTATGTTAAATGAGAAGCATATAGTTGGTCATTTCCGAAATTTATTGATGGCTGATTAAAATAGTCTTTCTATCAGCTAAAATTATGTTTAATTAGATGGTTATTAATGGAAAGAAATGAAATATAATACTATTTCATTGTTTACGAAGTGAGTTCATAATGGAATAAGATGGAAGAACATAGTTTTACATTACATCTCATTTTATCTTAAACAATAAAAATAAGTTATTTCCGATTTGAGAGATTTAGGATGAAATGTAAAATTAAAAACAACATTTCACAATATTACATTATGAACCCTTCTTCCCAACAACATTTCATTGTGTTACATTATGAACACTTCTATCCCTTTCTAACAACAACTTTATCTGCTCTTACAAAAGTCCAGAGATGAACAGTTTTGGCATGTACCATTAGACTTTTTTAGAATTCATATTTGTGCGAGATTTTTATTAGGATTTTTTGTTAAACATTTTTTATTGAAAAAGAAATTATTTGTGCGCACTTAGGAGCATGGTTTTGAAATTTGGATCGGACCAGCCGGTTCGACCAGTGACCGATCGGCTATCTGGTCCGGGTGATCTCTAAAAATCAGTCCCTAATTGAACCAGTAGGAATCGGTAAGAATCGGTCGAATCGACCAGTTCGACCATTGATTCAATAAATTTTTTTATTTATTTTTATTTTTATAATATTATTTGGTATATTTTTTTATATTTTTATAATATTACTAATATTATATATAATTAAATATAATTATTACATAATTATGACGTAACACCAATTTAACCGATGGTCAAATCGGTCGAACCGATGACCAACAAAACCAGTTGAATTTCAAAACCTTGTTTAGGAGACACAGAAGCTTAGAACGTCGTTAAGTCCTGTGCCTCACATCACACTACCCTCTTTTTTCTTTATATATATGTGAAAATTGGGATCGAGTTGGCACATAGCTGGCTAGAAAAAGAGGCACCAGAGGCATACACATAAAGTTTATAACAAAAGCTAGCAAAAATATGGCATCCATGCCAGGAATTCTCAGTGAGTGGCCTTGGAAGCCTCTTGGAAGCTTTAAGGTCTCCTCTTCTCTTATTACCCTTTCTCTGAATCAAACTCGTAGTGCCACTATTATGTATCTGGAAAATGTAATTAAGATAGGAATGTACGTGAAACAAAATTTGCTGCATGAACTTTGTTTTTCCAGTGAGTTTTCAGAATCTTACGACTTACTTGCATGTTGTGTTTTGTGCATGTTACTACTTGAACCAGTATTTGTTACTAGCTCCATGGGCGATCCACAGAACCTATAACTTGGTTGTGAAGGATGAAAAGGACATCTCAAGCTTTCTCATCTTCCCATTTCTCTTGTTGAGAATGCTTCACAACCAGATATGGATCAGCCTTTCACGTTACAGAACCGCCAAAGGAAGTAACAGGATCGTCGACAAAGGCATTGAGTTCGACCAAGTCGATCGAGAAAGAAGCTGGTAGGTTCCGTACAATAACATATCCATTTGAATTATATTTTTAGACTTATCTGTACTATATATATATATATAACATCTGATGAATCTCACATTTTCAGGGATGATCAGATAATATTCAATGGGCTCGTGTTCTATATTTTTCTCATGATAATTCCAGGGACTACTCACCTGCCGTTCTGGAGAACGGACGGTGTGATTCTTAGTGCTCTTCTTCATGCAGGACCGGTTGAGTTCATTTACTATTGGCTTCATCGAGCTCTGCATCATCACTATCTCTACTCTCGTTACCACTCACACCATCACTCTTCCATTGCCACCGAACCCATCACTTGTAAGTTTATTAGTTACTCTTTTTTTTTTTAATTTCTTCGTGTTGGTACGATTTGACTGAGATATCACTTTCCTTTTAATTCCTGTCAGTAATGACGATGTATATAAAGGACAGGCCAGCTGTTCCACATATCATTAAATTTATGAGAACTTGTTTAGATTTTTATTATGTTACGTTAATGGTGGCCATTGCAGCTGTTGTACATCCATTTGCTGAACATATAGCATACTTCACGCTTTTTGCAATACCATTGCTCACAACGGTATTCAGTGGAACAGCATCTATTGTCTCCTTTGTTGGTTACATCACCTATATCGACTTCATGAATAACATGGGACACTGCAACTTTGAGCTCATTCCGAAGTTCTTCTTCTCCATCTTCCCTCCCCTCAAGTACTTCATGTATACTCCATCGTAAGTTCTTCCATTTCACGATCTGTGCTTGATTTTATAGTTTAACACCTTCTGTGCTTGATTTGATTGATTATCTATCCTCTCATCGCAGGTTTCATTCCCTTCATCACACACAATTCCGCACCAATTACTCGCTTTTCATGCCTTTCTACGACTACGTGTATGGGACCATGGACAAATCTTCTGATACGTTATACGAAAATTCACTGAGGAGACCTGAAGATTCACCAGATGTGGTGCATCTAACTCACCTAACCAAACCAGATTCAATCTACCATCTCCGTCTGGGATTTGCCTACTTGGCCTCTAAACCCTACACCTCATCCAACTGGTACCTCTGGTTAATGTGGCCTGTCACTCTGTGGACCATGACCTTAACTTGGATATGTGGTCGCACTTTTGTTGTTGAGAGGCATCGTTTTAACAAAGTCAGATTACAAACCTGGGCCGTACCAAAGTACAACGTACAAGTAAGCACTCACTTCTGCATGACTGGTAGATCACGTCTCTTCAGTCAATATATATAGATATATACTCTAACAAATGTCTCGGAGTAGTTAATGATAGAAAGCATATGAACATGGCAGTACTTCATACAACAGCAGAGTGAATCTATCAATAACTTGATTGAGGAAGCCATACTTGAAGCACAAGAAAAACGTGTTAAAGTCATAAGTCTTGGACTTCTGAATCAGGCAAGCACTCCGAACGTACAGTTCAATGTGATTAGGTTAAATCCCTTATATTTACCGTAACCAGGCACGAGTACAATTCCAGGGGAATGAGCTGAACATGTATGGTGAGCTATACGTTCGGAAACATCCATGTCTGAAGATTAAGGTTGTCGATGGGACTAGTCTTGCAGTTGCCGTTGTACTTAACAATATACCTAAAGGAACAACACGAGTGCTTCTTACCGGAAACCTTACTAAGGTTGCTCATGCTGTCGTTCTCGTCTTATGCAAAAGACAAATCAAGGTACGTACCTATCGTGTTACGATCCCCTTCTCTTTTATAAATCATTGGTTTCACGATTACAAATCGATTTCAGGTAGCCGTCACAAGCCATGATGTGTATGTGAAGCTTAAAAAATCTCTTGGGGCCAACTCAGAGAGCGCCAACTTGACAATTTCTCCAACTTCCTATCCAAAGGTATATTCAGAACCAGGAAGTTGCATGTGTTTTACAGTGATTATAATGCTTGTAATAAAGTTGAATCTTGTGGCCTCAGGTATGGTTAGTAGGTGACGGATTGAGTGAGCAAGAACAGAAGAAGGCAGCAAAAGGAACATTTTTTGTTCCTTTCTCGCAATTCCCACCAAAGAAATCACGCAATGACTGCTTTTATCACACCACACCAGCCATGGTAGCTCCATCCAACCTCGAAAATGTGGACTCATGTGAGGTAAGCATATGATTAACACAAACGTATATGGTTTGTGTTTAGCTGTGTTTTGATGAACTAAAACTTGATAAAAACAAAATGGTCAGAACTGGTTGCCAAGAAGAGTAATGAGTGCATGGCGTGTAGCTGGAATAGTGCATGCATTAGAAGGTTGGAAGGAGAATGAATGTGGCTCCTCCTGCTACTACTCCATGACCAACATTGACAAAGTTTGGGATGCGACTCTTCGTCATGGTTTTAAGTCTCTTGTGGTCCCTACTCAATCCAATTTCATCTAATTCAATTATCGTCATTTGGTTTATAATGTATACTTTACCTTAAATTTAGTTGTTTATGTTGAAAAAAAGAAGAAGAAGAGGTGTCAGTGATGAATGTGGAAGGCCGTAATACGGCGTCGTTTTCCATAAAAATATTATGTATTTCCACTCTCGTGTGATAACTGCATCGTGTTACTATCAATAGCTTAGTGAATGTGTTAGCCACTTTTTGTTCTTTGTTTTTACATTATAAGAAATATTTTAAGTGAAAGTTAATGTTATTAATTGGAACAAATTATTAAGGAACCTGATTAGGTGGTTCGTAAATGGTAATGGGTAGGGAGAGACCTGGACCTTAATTAAGCCTAATTAAATATATCTTTTAATTTTAAAAAGGTAAAAATGACCTTTTTTTTTAATATCATATTTTAGAATGAGTTAATCTTGAGTTGTCCAAACTCAAGTCTAATCCAAAATTCGTAATTTGAAAAATAAAATTGAAACTTAATCCAAAACTTAATTAACTTTGACAAAATTTATTGAATTCAAACTAAATTCGGGTTAGTCCGAGCAAACCTTGCCAAGCCTAGATAAAATGCTTAAGACAAAACAATCATACTCATCCACCTTGAAAGTATGAATTTTGCTGTCAACAAATTAATTGGACACTTTCAGTATAAGACAATGTTTTAAAAACTGGACCGGACATCGAACCGGTCGAAGGAAAGGTTTAAGGTTTAGAGGTTCAACCGGTAGTGAACCGCTATAAAACTGGTATATAATAAATAAGAAGTAAAACTTATAAGAATAAG
>JAOQMQ010000005.1:1618931-1631566 GCA_027563845.1 Erythroxylum subrotundum | reverse complement strand
GGATGTTGAATGGAGGCACCGAAAAACTTGATAAGTTGATAGAAATTGGTAAGGTTAAAGGGAACTTCGAAGGCATAAGCTACAAAGGCGAGTGTTCAAAAGTGAATGAAGAAAAGTTTGAAATGTCTAGATCAGCCCAAGAAGTAGAAGCACGGAAAAAGAGTGATAGATTTATACCTACTTGTCATTTTTGTGGAGTCATTGGACATATAAGGCCAAGGTGTTATCAGTTGTTACAGATAATATTTCAAAGGGGTCAAAATCGAAAATCTAGACACTCTTCATTAAATTTCCAGCAGCATCTCATGGTATCGAAGCAAGCTTGGAGTAGAATGGGTCAAGTACAATCACAAAGACGTAGTGAAGGAAAAACAAGAAAATGCCCAGATTTACAGTTAGTTACTGTTAAGGAAGTAACTGCAGAACCAGGAGAAATTTCAGTTACTTCAGATGCTGATGCAGTCAAGTCACTAGAAGACAATCTAAACCGAGGCTCTTCATCTCAAACTCGAAGAAACAAACCAGAAGAAAATGTTATTGAGGATGTGAGCGAAAGAAGAAAAACAAGAGATGGAAAAATGGTTGATTATCAAGAACTTTCAGGTTACTCATGTTATACATCTTCATTCGAGCCAAAGAGTAAGTCCAGGTTTGAGATTCTTCGAAGAGCACAGGGACAGCGTGCTTTATATTTTTGATATATTTTTTTCGTGTGGTTAAAAAAAAAAGGGAAAAGCAAAGAAAAGAAAAGAAAAGATTTTGTTTGTTTTGTTCTTTAGTTTTATGTCTGTATTGTCTCTTCATCTATTAGTAGTTTGCTTAGTGACTTCTATTTGGCTCTACCGAAGACTCTTCAGCTCTCGCATTGGTATGGATCTCTCTTAGGTATCTTTCTCTTTCACTACACGGACTACACTTATAGTTCATCGCTTGGGTTTGTGAATTTGATCAGTATGATGAAGATGGAATTGAAGTAAGTAGTATATGTTGGCATGTGTTTTAGATGGTGATAAATTGTCTCCTTAGCATGCTTATGATTCTTCCGCTATATCTATTGGTGATTATTATGAGTATGTTTTTGTCCCAAGGAAGAGATATCACAGAGTTTATGGTGAATGCTATATTTCGGGGGAGTTTTATTTTTGTTTTTGAGTTGGAGCGCATTGAGGCATGGAAGAAACGTAACTGGAAGGAGTAACATGAATGATGATGGTCAAAAAAATGTGGAGTTATTTACGTACTTAGTATCGATGTGATAGAACCAAGACAACTCATAAATGAATTTACATATATATATATATATATATATATATATAAGTATATGATGTTAGTTGCGGGAGGGGGCCTGACAACCTCATGATTAGTTGTCAGCTAACCGAATCTGTTATTCCTAACAAATTCTTAGTATAAATAAGCAGCAAATGTGAGGAGCGATGATAGCGTATACTGTTGAGTGAAAGTGTGTGAGCCGTAGGCTGAAGGTTGCTGGTCCTCGAAACCAGTCTATCTTTTTATTCGTTTTTTTTACTAAAATCTATAGCAACTTACATATTTTCCGTACCTATTTTCTGGAACTATCACGATGAAAGGCTATAAATCTGTACATATACTCAATTTAATAAAAAATTAACGAGTATAATTGCTAACTAACTAAAGATAGAACTTGTCTTACGATATGAAGAAGTTGATAAAACAGAGCCAAGGGGTGAATTGGACTGGAAAAAGTTCTCATTCACATGTTCATAGAAGGTTCGAAGCAGTTTCGAAGCGCATGCATGCTTGGTAGATGTCACTTGTATCGTCGCTTATAGGTTTTCCAAGCTTTGACTTATGTTTGTTGTTATACACAAAGAAAAGGACATAGTCTTGGCATTTATATATACTCGAAACGTTGTCCTCAACTTGGCTTTTTATATTAGGAAATGTGAAAGACTTGGATATTGCTTGATACGACAGAAAAAATTTCAACACCCCCTCCCCATTGATTTGCTGTCCAGCAGGTTTATCTTCTGATGCCAACAAGTTATTGTCTTCTTTATCAAATCAACTTTCTCATAGAGAAAACAAAAAGAAGGGTATTGTACAAATCACAAGGGTTTTGTTTGTTATGATTCTTCTTCTAAAAGGGTTCGTGTTTCTCGTAATGTTGTTTTCTTTGAAAATCAGTTTTTCTTTCATACTTGTGATCAGTCATTATTAGATATTGTCATTCTTCCTAGTTTCGATGAATTGACTTCCACTCCTAAGCAGTTCAAGCCTGGGTCTGTATATGAACGACGTCCTCCTCTACAACCCCTTCATAATCTAGATCTGCCATCTAATCCTGCTCCAAATTCAACAACTGATCTTGCTTCAGATTTGCCTATCTTAAGACGCTCTACTGGAGTCTCACGTCCTCCTAATTGTTATGGTACTTATCATACATCATTTAGTGCCACTTTATCTGCTATTTTGGATCTTCTTACTCACAGGTAGTAAAGCATGAGTGTTGGTGACAAGCAATGCAAGAGGAACTTCAAGTTCTTCAAGATAATAATACTTGGGATGTTGTTCCATGCCCATCCCAAGTTAAGCCATTAGATGTAAGTGAGTGTACTCAGTGAAACTTCGCTCTGATGGGACTCTAGAGTGATATAAGGCTAGGTTGGTTGCTTTTGGTAATCGACGAGAGTATAGGGTGGACTATGAGGAGATATATGCTCCTATGGCTAAAATGACTACTGTTCGAACAGTTCTTGACATTGTTACTTCCCAAGGTTAGACTCTTCACCAAATGGATGTCAATAATGTTTTTCTTCATGGTGATCTCAAAGAGGATATCTACAGGACACCTCCTCTTGGTTTGTTTTTCTCTTCTATTTCGGAAGTTTATAAGTTGAATCGCTCATTATATGATTTAAAACAAGCTCCCCTAGCATGGTTTGAGAAGTTTCGGTCTACACTACTTCAAGTTTGTGTAAAGTCACGACTCTTCTTTATTTCTTCATAAAACTTCTACTGGAATAGTCCTTTCAGTTTATGTTGATGATATTATTATAATGGGCTCAGACTCTTTATTGATTACTCAGATTCAGCAGCACCTTCGCGATTCATTTCATATGAAGGATCTCAGCCATCTTACATATATCTTAAGGTTGGAAGTTCACACTAACTCTTCTGGTATATTTACATCAGCATAAATATATTTGAGATTTGGTCGTTTTGGCTGGTCTTCAGGATTCTTCATTGACTCCTTTAGAAGTCAATGTTAAGTATCACACAGATGAGGGAGAGTTACTGATCCATCTTTGTATCGACAATTAGTGGGTAGTCCAAACTACTTAACTGTTACTAGACCAGACATCTCATTTCTTGTCCAATAGGTTATTCAATTT
The DNA here is from genome assembly GCA_027563845.1 of Erythroxylum subrotundum. Classification (NCBI taxonomy): domain Eukaryota; kingdom Viridiplantae; phylum Streptophyta; class Magnoliopsida; order Malpighiales; family Erythroxylaceae; genus Erythroxylum; species Erythroxylum subrotundum. The sequence goes on along the minus strand of JAOQMQ010000005.1, from coordinate 1,628,192 downwards.
ATGCATTCTCCTCATCATCTTCACTTGATTGCAGTTTGTTGCATCATACGATATCTTCGGGGTTCACCATGTCGTGGTTTATTCTTTCATGTTGAGTCTTCTCTATAACTTACTGCTTTTAGTGATGCTGATTAAGCCGGTTGTCTAAATACATGTCGCTCTGTTACAGGTTGGTTTATGTTTCTTGGGGATTCGTTGATTTCATGGAAGGGTAAGAAACAAGATCGAGTCTCCAAATCTTCTTAGCAATCAGCTTGTAAGTCAATTTAGATTGTATAGCTGAGAGAAATCAATTTTAGAATCCCTACAAATCAGCCAATCTTTGCAATCAGCTTGTAAGTCAGCCTTTAATATTGTGCATTCATCTATTCAATGAAATCACAACCACAAACCATTCAGCTATTCAATCAAAATTCTATCAATTCTAAAGTTATCAGTAGGCGTGTCAGTGATCATAGGGATCATTGCAATAAGATTTGTACTGCTTCCGATACTGGGAGTATTGATCATAAAAGCTGTAATTCATGTGGAAATTGTAAAATCAGATCCCTTGTACCAGTTCACGCTTATGCTAAGCTATGCAGTTCCACCCGCTGTAAACATAGGTACATACATACATTTCTGCTTTAACTTGTTTGATTATATTGAACAAGATGATTTATTGGTGTTCTTTCTTTTTTTGGTTGTTTGAAGGTACAATTACTCAGTTACTGAAAGTTGGTGAGGCAGAAAAATCAGTGATAATGCTATGGACATATGGAGTTTCTACATTTTTCTTAACATTATGGTCCGCCATCTTCATGTGGCTCGTTTCTTGAGAGGTTTTTTGTAAGTACTCAAGACTATATCGAGTGTAATCTATATGTTTTAACTTTTATTTTGTCCTTCAAAAATTTCTTAGACTACCTGTATAATATCATCAACAAGAATCAACTTTAAGAAGATTTGCTCCTACCCTACTAAATACTAATGGTCTAAATTCTAAAACTTTTTATTCTTAAAAAGTGTTACTGATAGAGGAGAGAAAATAAGTACCCCATAATAAAGTCTGTTGAATTGAAAACCACATGAAGAGGGGCACTTATTACCAATCATTGCCTTCTGAAATGGAGAGAGATCAGTCCGACGATGAACCCCACAATCTACAGCAGATAAAAACATGCCCATGATGTTGTGAAAATTAGGATTAATTTTCACCCGTATCGAAAAGTTTATCTTTATTGTTATTGTCTAAGTGAACAGAATGTGAACGATTATATTAAAAAATTACATTAGGTAAATTTTTAGAAAAGATTGGAGGGCCACAGACAGTTACACTTAAATTTTAATCTTTTGGGCATAATTTTTTTAGACATGTAATTTAATAGCACAATAATTCACTATAATTATATCCGACAATAGTCATTAAATAGATAAATAAAAAACACCAGAATTAATAAGGTTCAGTCAAGTATGCTTATTTTCTCAAACACTACTAAATTAATATTTCACCATTTTTTGTAAATAATACGAGTAAAATACTAAGTCAAAATAGAAAAAAAAAAAAGTTATGAAAGACAATTTTGATATGCTTAAGATAGGTGAAAATGAGATAGTTTTCCTTTTATAACTTGAAGACTCCCCATCTTTATAATTCTTGAATATGGGATTTCAAAACATGTCATAATTCAACAAATGAAATGAATAACTCTGATATTAGACCCTAGTTCTTAGCAGAACAAAACCAGAAGAAGTGTCAGCTGATTACTGGTGAAACCTTGTATGGAGCCAACACCATCTGCTGGTCGAATGACTTAACAAGTTCCTTAAAACTTTTCATATGATGCTACTATCTGTTCAAAATAATGGAAAAAAGAAGTGTCAGCAACAGGAAATGGTGATGAAAACTTGGTTAAAAACAACAATGAACAATTGGACAAAGGCGCGTCATGTATATATATATATATGCTGAGAAAGGGATCAACAGAACATAAAGGTATAGTTCTAGTCGGTCGTTTTCTTACTCGTAGTCCTGCGTCGACTTATAATATAACAAAGGTAGGTTTACTTCCGTAACTGCTCTTCCTTCTTCTTAATCTTTACAGTTGAGATGTGGTTTTGATAAGCCAAGAAGCCATAATCCACCATCCACTAATCGTTGGCTATCTTTTTGCCAACTAGCTGTTTACTCCTTTTGTTTAGGGAAGTAGATGAGTCCTTAGATGCATCATTTGAAAAGACCATCAGTTTGTGCACTAACCATAAATTCAACTTTTGGCGGCTCTAAGTGATCCTGAAGAATAAGAACATAAGTGGCTAGTAGCAACTGAAGAAACAGGAAAACTAAGAAAGTGGTGGAGGAAAACCTGATAAGTCACGAAGATCATTTCCGCGGATCTTGGCTTAAAATTTGCAGTTCGTTGGCTATTTTGTTCAAAAAAGATATTCCATCAAAATCATAATTGGTGAACACGCTTTTGATGTTTGTAGTCTAGCAATTTTAAGACGTAATTATGTTGATCTCTAGCAATTTAAAGACGTAAATAGCTCTGATATCAGCCATTAGTCTACTCTGCTGCCTTATAATTATCGAGGAAATTAAAGAAGCTAGAGAAGAAAACAGGTGAAGTGCTTGACTGTTAATCCATTAGCAGGTAATTAATTATGTCTTCCATTTCTCTGATCTATTTATGTCAAGTGCATGCACACGTATATTGCTGCTTTCTAATTAATATTTTTATGGTTTAATTTGTTCCTGCTAATTCATAGATTAGTTTAAAGAAATAATCGTCAACCATCTGAGTATTCTTTTTCGCAAATGCAACTCTTGAGCTTGTTCCTGGTGGCAGTCATGCCCAACTATCAAACTTCTAATGCTCACTGCTACGGGCGCTTTCCTCGCAACCCATCGCATAGATCTCTTGGGGCCAACTGTGAGGAACCATCTTAATAACGTAAGTGAAGTCAACTTCACCTAAATTGTAGTGTAATTGTTACTGATAATAGTAGCACTTCTCAAAGCCTTTCCATGGATGAACAGTTGTGTTCTATGTATAGAAGATGGCTACCTTGTGAGTGATCAGTTGTTTCTATGTCAATGGAGTAAATTTATATTATGATGGTACCAAACCATTAATTAACTTTCTGCAATCCATACCTTATGTCCATGCGTAGGTGGTTCATAGGAGTGAATATCCTTTCCACCATGATCATAGGTTCAATACTTGGATGGATACTCGTCAAGATTACAAGAACTCCTCAACGCCTTCAAAGCCCTGTGCTTGGCTGCTGTGTTGCCGGTATCTCTTCTTCATCCTTTGTGTCTGGTTTTTTTTCTTAAAGGGAAATGTTTTTATTCTTGATCATGTCAAGCCACAGATTTTACGTTTTATATGGTCAGTAAACTTGGTTAATTTGCTTATAATTCTAAAACCATCACTCTGTGAAGAGAAGAGCAGTCCATTTGGAGGTTAGACTGTCTGATCTACATATGAAGAGTCATATGCTGCATTTTCCATGGCAGTTATCAAGCTTCTTCACATGAAACTGTTAACAACTCTATTCATTGCAATCCTTTTCTTCTGCTACTTATTTTCATGAAACAGGTGTTATCCGTCTATGCATGAACTTACGTATATATTGTCATCAGACTGTGTTCTACAGATGAAACTGAAGGAGCTAATAAATTTAATTCAAATGAACTCAGCATCCTGACAACACAAAAGTGGGGAGATTTTTTACTATTTTGCCTCAGACCAACGTCATAGAAGCAGCACTTCCTTCCACAAAAGATGAAGGCCTGAAAAGTGGGATTGAAGAGAAAGTGAAGGTTCAGTTCATATGTTGTCATCACCAGTTCCTGTTGCTGACACTTTTTTTTCCTTTACTTTGAACAGGTAGCAGCATCACATGAAAAGTTAAAAAACGTGTCAAGTCATTCAACCCGCAGATGGTGTTGGCTCCATCTAAGGTTTCACCAGTAATCTGCTGACATTTCTTCTATTTATGTTCTGCTAAGAACTTGCGTCTAATATCAGAGTTATTGATTTCATTTGCATGTTTTTATCTGGTGTAGATTTTGGGGTTTATGATAGGACTGATCTCCATTTCAGAAGGCAAAGATTGGTAATAAGTGCTCGTCTTCATGTGGTTTTCAATTCAATAGACTTTGTGGGGTACTTATTTTCTGTAACAGCTGTTAAGAATAAACAGTTTTAGAATGTAGACCATTATTAGGGTAGGAGAAAATCTTCTTAAAGCTGATTCTTGCTGATGATATTATACAGGTGGCGGTATAAGAAAATTTTAAAGCACAAAATAAAAGCTAAAACATATAGATTATACTCGATAAAATCTTTGAGTACTTGTAAAAAGCTCTCAAGTAACGAGCCACATGAAGCAGGCGGACCACAATGTTAAGAAAATTGTAGAAACTCCATATGTCCATAGCATTATCACTGAATTTTCTGTCTCACCAACCTTCAATAACTGTGTGATTGTACCTTCAAAGAACCAAGAAAAGAAAGAACACCCATTAATCATCTTGTTCAATATATAATCAAACAAGTATCAGAAGAAATGTGTGTATGTACCTATATTCATAGCGGGTGGAACTGCGTAGCTTAGCATAAGCGTAAACTGGTACAAGGGATCTGATTTTACAATTTCCACATGAATTGCCGCTTTTACGATCAATACTCCCAATATCGGAAGCAGTACAAACCTTATTGCAATGATCCCTATGATCACTGACACGCCTACTCCTCCTGATCCTTTTAGACCTGCTAAGTCAATACGTCTTTAAGTAATATCCAGAAAACAACATCCGTATCGTAGGCACAATTACGACAAGAAGAAGAGGAGGAATGAACCTTTAAGAAGATTTGCTCCCAGTATCAATATAATACAAGGGATTGCTGCCTGCCTGAACGAACTTGTTTAATAATGGTCCAAAACTGTTTATAATTAACATCTGATACTGACAGGGGAGAGAAAAGAAGTACCCCACGAAGTCTGTTGAATTGAAAACCACACGAAGAGGAGCACTTTTACCAATCATTGCCTTTCGAAATGGAGAGATCAGTCCTATCATGAACCCCACAATCTACACCGGATAAAAACATGCAAATAAAATGAATAAGTCAGGTATTAATTAGATGCAACATGCAAGTTTTTAGCAGAACATAACTAGAAGAAATGTGAGCAGATTACCGCTGCAATCGTGGCTGGAGCCAACACCATCTGCAGATTGAATGACTTGACACGTTCCTTAACTTTTTCATATGATGCTACTACCTGTTCAAAGTAATGGAAAAATAAAAGTTTCAGCAACTGATGGTGCAACAGGAAATGGTGATGACAACATATATATGAAAAGAAGACCTTCACTTTCTCTTCAATTCTACTCTGCGGGCCTTCATCTTCTGTGGAAGGAAGTGCTGCTTCTGTGTCGTTGGTCTGAGGCAAAATGTCCGAACTTTCTCCACTTTTGTTTGGCAGGACGGGGAGTTCATTTTCATTAACATTATTAGTTCCTTTAGCTTCTCTGGTAGAATACATCCTGATGACAAAATATACGTACGTCCATACATACACGGCTAACACCTTTTTCATGAAAAGAAGCAGCAGAAAAAAGGATGCCATGAATAGACTTGGTAATGGTTTCATGTGAAGAAGCTGGAGATGACTCATAACTATTACTCACCGCCATGGAAAATGCAGCATAGGACTCTCCATATGTAGAACAGACAGTTGAATCTCCAAATGGACTGCTTTTCTCTTCACAGAGTGATGGTATTATTATTAAAAGCAGATTACCCAAGTTTCCTGTCGATATAAAAATGTATAATCCGTGAGGTGACAGGACCAAGAATAAAAAATTTTGCCTCTGCAAGAAAATATACCAGACATAAAGGATGAAGAGATACCGGCAGCACAGCAGCCAAGCACAGGGCCTTGAAGACGTTGAGGAGTTCTTGTAATCTTGACGAGTATCCATCCAAGTATTGAGCCTATGATAACGGTGAAAAGCATATTCACTCCTATGAACCACCTACGCATGGACATATGGTGTGGATTGCAGAAAGTTAATTAATGTTTTCGTAAACATAATATAAATTTACTCGATTGACTTATAGATACAACTCACTCACAAGGTAGCCATATTCTCGATGGTAACTGTCTTTGCCAAGCTACTACCTACCAGTGCTGGACCGAATACATAGAATACCAACTGTTCATCCATGGGAAGGTTTTGAGAAGTGCTACTACTAACAGTAACAATTACATTACAAGGTAGGTGAAGGTGACTTCACTTACGTTATTAAGATGGTTCCTCGCAGCTGGCCCCAAGAGATCTATGCGCTTGGTTGCGAGGAAAGCGCCCATAGCACTGATCAGTAGAAGTTTAATAGTTGGCATGACTGCCACCAAGAACAAGCTCAAGAGTTGCATTTGCCAAAAAGAAACTCAGGTGATTGACGATTATTTCTTCACACTGATCTATGAATTAGCAGCAACAAACCAAGGAAATATTTAACTTTGAAACCAGCAATATATGGGTGCATGCACTTAACATAAATAGATCAAAGATATGGAAGGTAGAATTACGTGCTAATGGATTAACAGTGCAAGCACTTCACATATTTTCTTCTCTGGCTTCTTTAATTTCCTCCATAATTATAAGGCACTGGAGTAGACTAACGGCTGTTATGATGCTATAGGTATTGGAATATCTACGCATTTGAAAAGACCATCAGTTTGGGCACTAACCATATATTCAACTTTTGGTGGCTTTAAGTGATCATGAAGTAGAAGAACATAAGTAGTTCCTGGAGGAAAAGGAAAACAAAGAAAGTAGTGGAGGAAAACCACATCTCAACTGTACAAATTAAGAAAAAAGAAGAGCAGTAACGGAGGTACCTACCTTAGTTATATATTATAGTCGATGCAAGACTACTAGAAAGATATCTTTATGTTCTGTCGATCCCTTTATGTAGCCAATTACATTGTAATGAACATTTTCGTTATGTTGATTTGACTTGCCGTTGTCCAATTGTTCTTGTTGTTTTTAACCAAGTTTGATTATTTCAATCAGATCGAGCTAGCTCTGGCCGCCATTAACGTAACCAAAAACAGAGTACTTACACTACAAATTGGCAAACGTAGGACAGGGATGTCGGGAGCTTAAAACATTGAAGAAGAGAGCTATCGTATGTTTTCATGTGTTCTTCATTAATTAAAGCTCAATGAAAGTTTTTTAAAACGTGTGCGTGCTGTTCCCGATTAAGGTTGGAGCTGGAGTTAGTTCTGATACGAGATAGCCCCTTCCCTGGACTGAACTTGCATATGTGAGGTTAAGATTCCCAGTCATCTTCCCCAGGTACAATACTAAAACAAGTTTATTATATTTAGTTCTAATCTGATGGCAAGTATGCCGCTGATATCTTTCTTGTGAGTTGTAACTTGTGAAGTCCCCATCGTCCTCTTTTATTGGAGAAAACAAGTTTGTGCACCATTAAAAATGTGTATCTCAATGCTTGACAATGATTTAAGATCTCGCAGAATCAATGTCTGATAAAACAAGAGTGAAAATCCATAAGAGCAGTGACGAGATACCAGTGCAACTCGGCTTCTTTGAACCGGAGACTCCAATCTAATAATTTTGGGATAGCTTCAAATAGGATCTTTAGTAAATCCTTTTTATGGACTGAAAATTGCACATATTGAAAAGTAAGAACTTAAAACTAATATGAAACATAACGAGAGTCGTGTTTTCTTTGATAAGTGTAATGGATTGATGAAGCAAAGGGCAAAGCTATAATCAAAAATTAGATTTACTTATAATTACCTTCACAAGCATATAAACTATCAATATTTTTCTGGAGAACTATTCTAGCATATTCCTCCAAGAAGTCTAATGTAGGATTCTTCCTCATAAGCCCTGTCTAGAAGTGGAAAAGGTTCAAAATATCATGAAGATACACAATTCTGATGAGTCACAGCAATGTTCTACACGAAGAATTTTGATATTAGAGCAGAAAAGGTCTTTAAATCCTCAAAACCTGAAAAACTTGGTGCAGCAAGGTACCGACCAATGCTGGAGTTGAGTGTTCACTGATTTTCATTCTCTCATTCAGGACACTCCGCCTGGGGCAACTGAAACTACCGGCAACCTGACAATATTTTGTACATCAGGAGGTACTACAGTAGAATGAATGCACATAAAATAGACCTAGTAGCAGTAGCTCAACAGGTTTTGATAAACAACAATAAGATTCCAAAAAGAATGTATTACCCGGGTTCCAGAAACTAGGACATCTGGGTGAACAAGAACAATTAAAAGATTAATCTTAGAGTTCGCATCTTAGATTAATCAAGAGGTGGTGGACCTCGACTTCTTCCGGCAGGCTGAGACTCCGTGGTTACAATCTAACCTCACGACGGTAGTTCAGGTTCATCAAGCTGCTTGGGCCACGGTTTTCGGAGTAGCCTGCTGGTTCCTCTGGAAATGGCGTAATAGCTACGTGTTCGAGACCGGATTTGTTTGGCCGAAGGAGGGGGCCCGTGTTACCCTTGCTTATGTTGATTGGATTGAGCGAGCCCGTCTGATGGAATCTCGGGTGTTTCCCCCTTCGGGCGTTCCGGTGGGCACTCTTGTTGGTTGGTCCAAACCTCCGGAAGGGTGGGTCAAACTAAATACGGACGGTGCGGTGAAGCTTGGTGATTCTACCGCTACGGCCGGGGGCTTACTTCGGGATTGGCACGGCTACTGGTGTGGTGGCTTCCAACACAATCTCGGGAGGGGTACGCTTTTGACGGCAGAGCTCTGGGGGGTGCTCCATGGCCTTACTCTGGCTTGGGACAGGGGATATCGCAGGGTAGTTGCCGAGGTGGATTCCACCGAGGCCATTACTCTTATCAATGGTCCTCGCGGTGGTTTAACTGAGCTTTCTTTTTTGGTGACAGGTATCCAGGAGCTGTTACGGAGGCCTTGGGAGGTTCGCCTCCAGCATGTTGTTCGCGAGGGGAACCGATGTGCCGACCGATTGGCGTCTTTTGCCATCTCAGTCCAGGTCTTCATGTCCTCCAGGAGCCGCCTTTTGGGGTCCAGGAGCTGCTTTGTCGCGATGCCCGAGGATCGCTGTTTGCTAGAGCTATGACTTAATTTCGGCAGCCTTTGTACTCAAAAAAAAAAAAGAGTTCGCATCACACTTTCCCTGATCATCAAATTCACCAATTACATTCACAGTGTCTCCTGGTGCAATTATACTGTAGAACCTG
>JAOQMQ010000005.1:1586311-1616809 GCA_027563845.1 Erythroxylum subrotundum | reverse complement strand
CGATCAATAACTTTGACACATATTAATTACTATTTGAAGTAGAAGTATTGAGTGTTATGCATTAGTTGTTACTTATATTAGCAATGCTCAAAATTAACATTTAATAATATAGAATTAAAGTAGTTTTTTCTTTTCTTTTTTTTTCACTCAATAATTAATATAGTAAATATTAGTGAATTTATTATTATTATTATCCTCTTAAATTGTATCTAAATATATGATATATTTTTTGGGTGTTTCAGGTTCAGGTTTAAACCTAAGCTTATAAATAAGGTTCGGTTCGGTTAACTGTTATAGGTGCGGTTTAGGTTCGGTTAACCTAGAACCGCAAGTTAGAAACCTGAACCTAAACCATAAACCTGATTTTTCAGGTTTGGTTAACCTTATTTACATGTTCGGTTCATGCGATTAAGGTCCGTTCACAAGTTCACGGGTTTTCTTGAACACCCTGCTTGTATCCTAGCATTTTTACGCTTTCGGGTTTTGTCACCTGTTAAGACAGAAGTCTATCGCGACACCGTCCAAAATCCTTAAATGTTAAACTCAATCCATTCGAGAATAAATCTTTGATCTGTGTTAAAAATTGATGGAGAAACGTGGATCATTTCACATAAACAAAATTACTCACCCTCTGCTCTTTAGATACGGCCACAACGTTTTTAATATTAGATAGGGTTGGACAGAAGATTCTTAAATAGAGGATCCAATCCCGACAATTACATAAGGATGAAGACGAGATGCTGACAGCACAGCAGCCAAGCACAGGGCCTTGAAGATGTTTAGGAGTTCATGTGAGTAGCCATCCAAGTACTGAGCCTATAATCATGGTGAGAAGGATATGCACTCCTACGAACCACCTGCCTATGGACCATATGGTATGAACCGAGAATAAGGGATGCTTCGGCTTCAGAACTACGAGGCTACCTTATAGTAGAACTGGGCTCTACTCTGTGAATTTTGATGAACAAGGTCCTTATGGAAGAAACAGCCATACCCGAATCCTTACAGACCAGAAGAAAACACAGTCCATTCTGGTTCGGTCCGGTCCATAGTTAAGAAAAGTCCAACAACATTTTCCCTCCTACACTAACCCTCCGAATATTGGCGGGAGAACGAATTCCCAACTCCCCGTCGTCTCTTCACTACCGTGCCTTCTTTCTCTTTCTCTCTCCAGGTTTCTCAATGCCTCCCAGAAAAAAATCCAAATCCAATTCATCTGCTGCTACACTATCTACCAGTCAGCACTCACAGAAACATCAACAACAAGCGTCAGCATCCAAGTTTGGGATAGAGCAGTTCTTCCGCCGTCTTAACACTCCTCGACCTCAATCATCTTCATCATCGTCTTCTTCTTCGTGTTGTGTTAGCAGTAGTAGCGTTTCAAAGATCCAATCTTTTTCCCTACCCCCTTCCATTAAATCCCCTCCTCAACATTCCGCTGATGTTCCGAGCATTACTCCGGCAGATGAGTCTCCCCCTGTTTGCAAGTTTCAATCTTTCTCCCCTGGAATGGTAATGTTCAATCTTCTCCCAAATTTCTATAGTTAACTTTCTATCTAATTGTTTCCTTCCATTTATCTTCGATAATTGGTTTTGGGTTTGGTTCAAAAGAACAGCTGATAAAGCAGAGCCAGGATGATATGTGCGATGAGATCACATGGAAGATATCTCCAGTCAACCAAAGGCTACAAGCATTTTCTCACAACAACAATCACATGCTTCCTCCTCCTGATTCCTTCAACAAGTCTTTAACACCAGCCCTTCTTCATCCTTGTTCCTCCATCGACAACAAGGCATTTTCTATAGTCTCTCTCTGTCTTTTTGTGCTTTTATTTCTTTGGTTTGTTCTTTTGTGTTTTCACATTCGATCTTCACTATTTACTTTTACAGACTCCTCCTTTCCTTGCCGAAAATCCAATTTCCTTGTCTGCAAATAGAGTCGGAGTTAAGAGAGTAAACCCCTTCCACCACGATACCCCTACCAATGCCACTGTCTCATCTCTTCTTAGTCCATTCAGAACTCCTCCGCCGTCTCTTTCTTTTTCACATGATAAGGTAATCTTCTCATTATCTACTATTACTATGGCTATTGGTTTCTCAATATGTTTATTATACCCCTTTGACATTTCTTTTTTTTTTTTCTTCTGATTGATGCATAGCTCGCTGATGTTATTGAACGTCACGGAGCATCACCTCAACTGCCTATACGCCCGTACAAAAAGGTAATCTTGTTTAAAGGATGCAGTTTAATTTCTTAGATGAATATAGAAACACAGTTTTCCACTATTTACATTTTTCTTTCTTTGTCACTCAATTATCCTGTTGTCATGTTAATAATTCTCCCATCATCTTTTGAGTGTGTTGATGTGTGTTAAGACTTAATTTATCGCATTCCTATTCCTTATTCTTCATTGATCCTTTCAGACTTTGCTTGAACTTCTAGACCAAGTTGAAGATGCAATATCCGTTGATGACCCTGTGTCAAGTGTTACCAATGCATATTCATCCAACATTCAAGATTTAAGCAGTAACAAAACACCCCCTCCAGCGGATCCACCAATAGAAATAGCAGCAGTTCATCCACCAAAAAAGGCAACCTCATCTTCCTCAAATTGTAATTTGCTTGTTTTGGAGGTACACATTTCTTCTGCCTTGTTGGTATGCTGCATATTGCTGCTCCTTAGCAGAAATTTGTAGTACCTGGATGTTCATTCTTATAGGATGTTCCTGTTACAGGTATCTGAAAACCATGCACCTGTTAATCATGCTGGTGCTCAGCGGCAGTATAAGGTTTTTTCATAGGCCTTACTCAAACTTCGTTGCTTCTGCTTTCTTGATTGGGAGTATTTCAAAGAATCATTGCTTTTTAGGTCCTTCGCTTGTTGAATGAGCAAAGTGGAGAAGAGCGGGTTGTCTGCTTATGGGAAGAGTGGTAAGTTGCTAAAATTTCCTAATCACTAGTTTCCTGATATTTCTGCACTGGTTTCAAAATGAGGTCTCAGACCAAGTTGGGGCCTCTGAGCAAAACTTTTGTACCCCTTCCTACCACTCCAACTAAAAATACCCTAACACCTGGCTAAGGCACTCTTGATATCGAAATTGAATATACAGCATTTGCCAATAAAGGATTCGGGCAAAGGCATTATTGATGACTAAGTTACATGAAGTGTCAATTTTCATATACTTAGTTAAAGTTAAAAACTAGAAAGAAAGAAAAGCATGCTAGTTTGGAGCTTGAGTTTGGTTTAGGCTTGAATAAATCTCCACTTATACTGCTTTACTGATTGGAATATTAAATTAGTTGTTCTAAGTGTTGACCTGACACCTTTTCAGGTTCTACAGTATGATTGCACCAGGAGACACTGTGAATGTAATTGGTGAATTTGATGAACAGGGAAAGTGTGATGTGAACTCTAAGATGAATCTTTTAATTGTTCACCCAGATGTCCTAGTTTCTGGAACCCGGGTAATACATTCTTTTTGGAATCTTAGTATTTTTTATCACATATTTTTCCAATACCTGTTGAGCTACTGCTATTAGGCCTATTTTATGTGCATTCATTCGACTGTAGTCCCTCCTGATGTACAGAATATTGTCAGGTTGCCGGTAGTTTCAGTTGCCCCAGGCGGATTGTCCTGGATGAGAGATTGAAAATCAGTGAACACTCAACTCCAGCATTGGTCGGTACCTTGCTGCACCAAGTTTTTCAGGTTTTGAGGATTTAAAGACTTTTTCTGCTCTAATATCAAAATTCTTTGTGTGGAACATTGCTGTCACTCACAAGAATTGTGTATCTGAATGATATTTTGAACCTTTTCCACTTCTAGGCAGGGCTTACGAGGAAGAATCCTACAATAGACTTCTTGGAGGAATATGCCAGAATAGTTCTCCAGAAAAATATTGACAGTTTATATGCATGTGGAGGTAATTATAAGTAAATCTAAGTTATGATTATAGTTTTGCCCTTTGCTTCATCAATCCATTACACTTATCAAAGAAAACACTCTCGTTATGTTTCATATTAGTTTTAAGTTCTTACTTTTCAATATGTGCAATTTTCAGTCCATGAAAAAGATTTACTGAAGATCTTATTTGAAGCTATCCCAAAATTATTAGACTGGATTCTCCGGTTCAAAGAAACTGAGGTGCGCTGGTGTCTCATCACTGCTCTTATGGATTTTCACTCTTGTTTTATTAGACGTTGATTCTCAGAGAACTTAGATCATTGTCAAGCATTGAGATACACATTTTTAATGGAGCTCAAACTTGTAGATGCATCAATCGACAAGAAACTGTAGAGACTGTTCTGAGGCTAACACTTCAAAAATTCTTTGCAGGACCCCAAAGCCGTTGATTTTGGTTCTGATCATGGGTTGAAAGAGTTGCGAATTTCTGAGGTCATTCGTTTTGTTTTCTGATTTAAACAATTTGCTTCATACATTCTTATTTGTATTCTCTCCTACATGCCTCGCAACAGATAATTATATTTGAAAATTTCAGAAATCAGTAATATATAGATTGCAATTGCTAAACAGTTAGATGTGCCACATTCTATGGTAGTGAATGTCAAATGATGGAGAGAAGCATCATTTATGTAGATGAACATAGCTTCCATGGGGATGGCAAGATGTGTGTGGAATCGATGGAACCTACCAGATATAAGTTGTGGATATTGAGCATTGCTCTTTGAGACATTTTTCATTCTAGTTCTACGGACTTCATTACAAGATCAGGAGAAGTTAAAATCATTCATCTCAACTGTAGGTCATTGATATAGAGGAAATGGCATGGGCCCCAAAGTATGGGTTAAAAGGAATGATTGATGCTTCTGTCAAAGTAAGATTAGAGTCAAGCAGAAATGGAGCAGAAGAAAAGATTGTGCCACTAGAGTTTAAAAGTGGGAAACTTCCCAATGGCCAGGCAAGTATGCAAAGTGTTGTACAGTCGTTGCTAGATTAAATTTGAGAGGATATACAATTCCTCATTGATTTCCATTATGACTGATACTTGCACTTTGTGCAGTCATCTATGGAGCACTCTGCACAAGTGATCTTGTATACACTGCTTATGTCTGAGAGGTTTGTGTGACTCTTCTTTAGTTTTTTAGTGCAGTAGAGAATGTTGTGAGTGGTTTGCTAATGACTGTTTTGAAAAATACTTGGAAAACCATTCCCTCTTCACCTTGTTCGACACGTTCTTAGGTACCTGAAGCATATTGATTCTGGCCTTCTGTATTATCTCCAGTCTGACGAGACAAGGGTATACATCACATTCATGAATCTCAATTATTAGTTTATTTTTCAGGATAATTAAATTTTTTATCTTTGACATTTGAAAAGGGAATTTCAGTACAAAGATCAGACTTAGTTGGACTGATAATGCGGCGAAATGAGCTTGCTGTTGACATTCTTAAGGCATCAAATATGCAACACTTGCCCCCAATGCTTCGGGTATGGTGGTTTCTTCTGTAAGGATCTTGTAATTGTGAGCACTTTATTTAAATAGACAGATTTTCCACTGTAGAGCCCAAGCATATGCAGAACTTGTCGTCACCTTGATGTTTGCACCATCTATCATAAGGTAGCCTTACAGTTTTGAAGCTTCCCTAACTCTCCGTTATGTTCCCATGGTTAAGGTAACTTATTGTGGGCTCTAACACTATAGGTGTATGGTGGAAGCAAAGAAGCAAGTGGACTGGGTGAATTGTTTCAATCACATGTTCACCATCTGACAGCTGCTCATTGCGCTTTTTTTCAACATTGGGATCGATTGATTGATTTGGAAGCTAAAGAGATGCAGGTTAAGGCACTTTATAAGAGTTCTATAGGTGGTCAGACCATAAACATAGATCGTATCTGAAGATAACATACCCAATTCACTTACATATGCAGCTTGTTAAGAACAATATCTGGTTGTCTCATAATACCAAGAATGCTCAGTCCACTAGTTACCTTTCTTCTATGGTTCTTGATACTTCAGATGGACTTCATTGTCAGAAAGACAACCAGTTCATCTACCGTTTTGCGCGCCAAAGAGTTCCTTGTCAAGATGAGTGTGCATCCAATGGAGATTCTTTCCTTACTGATCCTTCTGCAGCGCATGCTTTGCATCACACACTTAGAATTGGTGATTATGTGGTACGATAATTCTCTATTACCAGATATTGTGAGCTATGTGATCCTTTGAGTCAATCCCGCCTACAACTTGATGTCAACCAAGTTGACTTGGAATTCTACAGTCAACCTTTGCTGCAGTAATTTTAATTACGAACATTTTCAATGACACTTGTCAAGCATTTAATGCCATTAGCACGATTTAATTTCATCTATTGGAACAAATAATACCTATTGCTGTCTTTTTCTGACATCTTGTACTAAACTTCTACGTAAATCTGAAGATCCTGCACCATTCACCTTGCCATGTCTCTCTGAGCTTTGATTACCTTGAAATTTATCTTGGTGTTAATGAAACTAATCAAACTGGGTTTCATTACAATGTATATACACACACACACACACACACACACATACATGTATGATTCCATTTGTACGCTTCTTTTATCAGATTGCACGTGGTTGCATGAAGGTTGTTTATGGAGGTCAAAGCCCTAAGTTTATATTCTCATATGCTTGACAAATGACCGTTAATAGTTGCTTATTTGCCTTATCATCCTTCCATTGATGTTCATGTCTTTTTTCACTTTTACATTGATGTCTAACTTTTGTTTCATTTTTCATGTATAGATTCTTAGTACTGAATCTGGTCAGGCTATTGCAAATGGGATCATCATGGATATCAGTCAGTCGCTTGTTTCTGTAAGCAGAATATTCTGGAAATTGGGCATTCCATTCCTTAATTACATACACGCTATAACAGATTGATGAGTCATGATCTTCGCATGCACTCTTCACATGTTGTCATGATTAACACGTAGTTACAAACTGATTAATTTCCCGTTGCTGTTGTAGGTTTCTTTCACTAAGCGTTTAAGACTCCCTGGCAGTGATTCCTCTGTAGAATCAGCTACTCTTCTTCTGGAGACTTGGCGGATTGACAAGGATGAGCCCATGACTTCATTCTCAGTTATGCGGTAAATTATTACTCCAGTTTTATCTGAGACTCAATTTTTCGTCTCTACGGTGTCAGAAGCCTGTACAAGATGATTGCATTATACGCTAGCCATTTTTTTTTTCATTTTTGAAGGTTCAACCTTGTACAACTGTTTGTACAAAGTGCAGAAAGTTTCCACTTGAGGAAGACAATTGTTGATCTTCAGGTGAATGTTCGTGCCTAATTTTAGACATATATAGGAAAGCAGAGACTTGTCTTTTTATATGTTTTACTTTATCTTGTTTACCTCCAAGTTACATTCTCTTCATTTGCGTTGATGTGTACATGTGCATTTGTTCTAGACTCCAAGATTTGATAATGGAGTCATATTGAGCCAAGATCCAGCAATGTCATATATCTGGTCAGTCAAGAGTTTAAATGATGATCAACGTCGAGCAATTTTTAAGGTTTGTTATTCCTGTTTTCAATTGAATTTCTGATCTTGTTTGCATTGCAATACTACTTCTGAATCATACATTCTAAATGCTGTAACTGAAGAGCTAAGTTATTTTTATTTTGCTGACCAGAAGTCCATTACGCTAATTCCTTAAATCATACCCATACAGATTCTTACAGCAAAGGATTATACATTAATTCTGGGGATGCCTGGGACTGGCAAGACAAGTACTATAGTTCATGCTGTGAAGGCGTTATTGATGAGAGGTGCATCCATCTTGCTTACATCATACACGAACTCGGCTGTTGACAATTTATTGATCAAACTGAAAGCTCAGGTCATCTTATCCTTCGTAGGGATTTCTTAGAGCATATTTAGTGTCATACATGCATGCACAAACCTCCTGATGTATATTAGATTTCGCAAGTTCAACCATGCATACTCTGAATATTAACCGGGAGAATTTTTAGGATCAGTAATATATACCTAGCACTAGTTTGGGTGATTGAATGAACTTGCATTGAGTAAACAAAGTTCAGGAGGCAATATAAACAAATGAACTCCTCAGTAGGATTAAAAAACTTGCCAAAACCCATGGGATAACTGCAAGAACTGCTAACAACTGAGAAGCTGTTTGTGCTAAAACCTGAGCCAGTTACAGACCCATTACCCTGCTGCAATTCTTTTGAAGCCAAGACAAGGAAATTTAGTTAGTCGTTGATAGGTGAAGTCTCATGCCTCATGTTCCCTTAGCGATGCCATTTCACCTCTGTAGATGCTCCACACCTTGACCTACAACACTCCCTTCAGCCAGGGCGAACACAAAGCCTTTTAATAGACGTTGTTAGTGAATATATAAAATCAATTAAGTTGGCCTCACACAACAGCTTAAGTTATTGTGGTGAAACGGTCACTTAACATGGTATTAGAGTCTTTGTGACAAAGTGGTCGTGAGTTCAAATCCTATCACGCACCTATTATTCAGCACAAGGTAGCGTGAGCCTGTGCAAGTTTCAAGCCTAAAGGGCTTTCACTTGAGGGGGTGTGTTAGTGAATATATAAAACCAATTAAGTTGGCTTCACACAATAGCTTAATTTATTGCGGTGAAACGGTCACTTAACAGACGTCCTTTGTGGTCCCTCAACAATTCCTTAGTTATCACTTTACTTATGAATATGGAGTGGTCTGAATCTGGCCTGTGAACTGACGACTGTTATCATTTGTGTGAGTGTAGGATATAATCATGGCATTTTTCTTTTACTCTATTGATTCAGTTGTTTTAGGACATCACTGACAAGATAATTGCAGGGTGTTGATTTTCTACGTATAGGTAGACAGGAAGCTGTTCATGAAGAAGTTAGGGCGAATTGTTCTTCTGGTAAGACACAGATCATGAAATGCCTCACTGCTTTGTTTCTCCTTTAAAAGTTGATTCACCTGCCACTTGTAACTAAAAAATTCTTGTAACAGCAATGAATGCACAAACTGTGGAAGACATCAGATTTAGAACAGACCAAGTAAAAGTTGTTGCTGTCACTTGTTTGGGAATTACTAGTCCATTGCTTGCTAATAAGAAATTTGATGTATGCATAATGGATGAAGCTGGACAGATTACCCTCCCGGTATGCACACTTTTCAATGTTTAGCATGCATTATATGTAACTGATAAGAGGTGCATCTTTCATTTAGTGTAGAATGATAGTGATTGTTTTTAGAGCCCTCGGCTGTGACTGAGTAGGAAACCATGGTTGCATCTAATCAAAGCATTTTATGGACTACTAGGTGTCCCTGGGGCCATTGATGCTTGCTTCAATGTTTGTTCTTGTTGGCGATCACTATCAACTGCCTCCACTTGTCCAGGTATATTATATATGTTCTATGTGATTTTGTCATTTACACTGTCTATAGTCTTAAGTTACTGGAAATGTTGAATGGTTTAATATCTAGAGTACGGAGGCTCGAGAAAATGGAATGGGGATAAGTTTGTTTTGCAGACTGTCTGAAGCACATCCACAAGCAATTTCAGCTTTACAAAGCCAGGTTTCTTTGCCAAATGAACCTCTGCATCTTTCCTAAGCCTTTCCACTCTTCTTGGGATCCTGTAGCATGCTAACTCACATAGGTTTACTTTGTACAGTACCGTATGTCTCAAGGCATCATGGAACTATCCAATGCGTTGATATATGGAGACAGATTGCGCTGTGGTTCCTCTGACATAGCTAATGCCAAACTCAAGATTTCAAGCATAAATACTTGTTCATCTTGGATAAATGACGTGAGTTGTTTATTAAAATAAGAACTTTGTAGTCTCATCTGCTCTATGTTTGAATCTGCTGACTGAAGCCAGTCTTGTCGAAGATTTGGATTGGATCAGTCAAATGATCATATTCATCTAGATTTGTAAAAGGTTAGAAAACGTACTTAAAATTGGCAATTTTTTTTGTTTGTGACGCTGTGTATTGGTATGAAAAATGTTAGGTGAAGTTTTGCCATGGACTTGCATTTGTTGAATTGTTTGTATATCATGGTTTCAGTTGTAGATGATTTGGTAAAAATGAACTTTAAGACTGAATTTATCATAACTTCGTCAATAAATTCTAACATTCAGATTTTGCCTTGTACAACTTCTAATATCATTGCAGGTTCTAAATCCAAGCAGATCCGTCATATTTGTTAATACGGGTTAGTGAAAGATCTTGTCATTTTTCTCCATCCTTACATTTGCAGGTTTAGAACTGATAGAATTTTGATTGAATAGCTCAATGCTTTGTGGTTCTGATTTCATTGAATAAATAGATGAATACACAATAATTAAAGGCTGATTTGTAGGGATTCTAAGACTGATTTCTCTCTATTTACAACTATACAATCTAAATATGGAAAGATAAAATAAATAGGCTATACAAAATAAATGTTTGATATAAATGGCAACAGTTTCTTCACTGGTTCACGTATCATCCATATGTTTCTTAAACTCAGATATGTTGCCTGCTTTTGAGGTAAAAGAATCCAAGACACTAAGTAACCCAATTGAAGCTTACATAATTTCTGAGGTACGTTTCCTTTGGCCATCTCAGAAGAATATAAGTAGAGCTTTTGATTCGTTCATCATTCTGCTTTGGTTACAGGTGACAAATGAATTGATTAACGGTGGAATTGGAGGTGAAGATATTGGCATCATTACTCCCTATAACTCTCAGGCAAACCTTATCAGAACTACCATTAATACAAGCTCCGTGGAAGTACATACAATTGACAAGTACCAGGTCTGGATTGCGTTTACAATTTCTAAGAGTTTTTGTTTCTACCAGAGACATATGGAGTGAATTTGTGAAGAATTTGAAGTGACCACTTATGCTTTTCTCTACTGATGTACAGGGAAGAGATAAAGACTGCATATTGGTGTCATTTGTTAGGTCTAATGAGAATCCCAAGAACTGTAATTCTTCGTTACTTGGAGATTGGCATAGGATTAACGTGGCACTCACGAGAGCCAAGGTAAAAACAGAACCAAATTCCTTCCATTTCACTGCTTTAAGTTTATCAATGTCATTTTGAAGCAATTATGGATAACTTATTTAGAAGAATTCAGTTGCTGCTTTATCATATTATATTACTGCATGCAGTGTTCGTCGTAAAGATTTAAACAATAACACCTAGGTTGAAGATGAAACTTTGGTTTTAATATTTTGGTGCAGAAAAAGTTGATAATGGTCGGATCATGCAAAACACTTTCGAAGGTTCCATTGCTGAAACTTCTTGTGAAGAAGGTGAATGAGCAATCAGGCATCTTGAGTATCTCCAAGACAGATATTAACCAGAAAGGCCTTAAAAAGGACCATAGCTTTCTGAGATGCTCTCATCTCTTATAAACTCTACAGTTTTTCTTTCTTATCTTCTTCCCATTTAAATAGCAATTACCTTAGTTCAGTGAACCTTTTGTTCTTTAAGAGTGTACATAAAAGTTACGAAATAAAAACAAGAATTGTATCAGTTCCGTATTGTATAGAGTAGAGACCTTAGTACACAAGACCATCCAAGCCGCATCATACGGGGAGAATCTAATTAGGTCATGTGTATGGTTTGTCGGTGTCACATTGCACTTGAGGACTGGCTCAGGTTGAGTCACATTGGATCTAAGCAAAAGTAACTAGATTTGAAGAGTCAGGACTTGGAACGGAGGACAAGGGTTTGTGGACTGAAAAGTTGTTCTGTCACGTTACTTTGCTCATGTTTTTGTACTTCAGTTGTTGTTGGTGATGATTTATAATTAAACAACACTTGTAATCATTAAAAATCTGAGGCAGGACAGGACAGGACGTCTTTGCAGTTCGCACATAACGTCTGTTTCTGATTCAAAAAAGGAAATATACGAACCAAGCTGTTAGAATCATTTAATATATGGAATTAGAGGATTAATAACACATAATCTAATGCAAATGGGGAGTAGAAATTGGAATATTCTCATGCTCTCCTCTCGTTTTCAAAGTATTATAATTTTGTTTGTTTATTTCTGCTTCGATTCGATCCTTTTAGCACAAATCACGAGCATGCCGATGCTTATATATATATATATATATTTATGTATAAATCTCTGCAAATTTCTTATGTTTCATTTCTTGTTTCCATTTAACATAAGAAATTTGTGAACATTTTATTTTGTTGAACTAATCACATTCATAAAATTTGCAAACTCAAAAACATCTCTTTCACTCACTCAGTCAAAAGCAGGCCGACCGATTCAATTGCAAACTCAAGAACATCTCTTTCACTCACTTAGTCGAAAGCAGGCCGATCGATTCAATGCATCAACAACAAAAAAAGAAGTGCGACAAGTGTTTTCTACCTCATTATTACGTGGCAAAGTATAAAAAAAGTTAGGAGATCATTTCATATATTGACTAATTAATTCGAAGATAAAATCTCACGTGCTGAACCTCACCTACAATAGTCAATATGATAATAAAAAATATTCTATACACTCTTTTTCAGCTTTTTCCAATCTCATGTTACAACTTACAAGTGGGAAGTGCGGCTTTAAATCATGAACATGCGAATAAGTTAAAATTCCCTCGGTTCTCGTGAAAAAAAGAAAAGAAAAGAAGGAAAACCCTCAGATTCTCTAAAGGAAAATAAAAAGGGCGAGACAGAGAGCATTAGGCATGCATGATAGCTTGCACCACTAGCAACAGGATCGAGAGTCGAGACATATAAGCCCTAACCCTAACCCTACCCTACCACCAAATGAATGAGACACATATAGTGGATGTGAGAAGCTTGTCGTATACATAGCTAAGCGCCTACAATTGTATTGAATTATGTTGTAAAACGCCAAAGGAGATCATGGGCAAACCCTTAAAAGACGCATGCACCTTGCTACAATATCACTTGTTTATGTCCCTTTTTTTCTCTCTCTATGTGTTGTGTGGTAGAGAATCCACACACACACACACTCATATATATAAGTACACCAATCAATCATTAATCATTCTATAACATTTCAATGGAGTAGGACTCTTTAATGATTGACCTACTTGTATAACAATATATATTGTACAACCCTCAAAGTCTCGATTCTATACTTAGCTGCAACGATTTCTTGATCCTTTCCAATCTACTACATGGCCAAGATCATTCCTAATAAACTTGTAATCTCTTCATTAATCATCAGTGTTACTTCACGTTGAATTTACACTCATCAACTGACCTAGAGTTTTGACATCATGCATGCCGTCATTTTCTTTGGAAGGCAGTGAAAGGTTCAGTATTATCAACTTAAAATTTGCGCTTTGAACATTTATATTCCTTTATTCCTTTACTATTTATCATGTCTCAATCCGTATCCATCAGTCTGGGAACTTACGCTAGTGCAATAGGAACTACATAGTTGGCGGTAGAGACAGGCAATAGTGGTCCACGATGGGCTAGAAAATGACTGGACTCAAATGTACGGTATGTTCAGCTTCCACTCCACTGAAGGTGTAGGTCAGGGTCAATTTTAAACATATTAATACAACTTCGTAATAAATGCGAATAATATGAATATAATCATATGAATTTTGTATATATAGGTAATAGTTAATTTAACAATTGATAATATCTTAATCGGAAATTACTATTTAATTTCCACAAACAAGCTATATATAAGTAATATCTTAATCGAAGATTGCTATTTAATTTTGCGCATGCTAATCTTTTCAATAATACTTCAATGATTTAAGAATGTCTACTAAACTTGATTAAAAGATAATTTAATATTATGATTAAACAAGGCTTAATCTTTTAATTTTTAAAAAATTTGATATCCAAATATTTAATTTAGTGATTAACCCTGTATAAATCATGTAAAAAAATTTATATATCTAATTTATTAATGTAATATGTTAGGAAAACAAAATGCCTTTAAATGTATTATCTCGTGATAAAACGTGTAATGAACTTCAGCCATATAATAACATACGCACTTGTTATGATAATTCAGTTCTTGTTTGCTATTAAGATATTTTATATATATGTGCAGGGGATTACGATTAAATAATTAGCCAAGTAAAAAACAAGACATTAGTATTAAATTAGTTGCATTGAATTTTATAATTAAATGATGAGACATCTTAGTTGGAATACGTCATCTCAAGATAATTTATTTAAGATGGGAAAATAATTTAAGAGGTATGAATTGTATTACTTTCAAAAAAAAAAAAAGGTATGAATTGTATTGCAAAATCAAAGGTGTATTTGTATTTGTATTTGTATTTGTATTTGTTAGGCTCTAATTAAACACAATTAATTTTAATAATATTTAAGATACGTCCATTCTACAGTACGTGCTCTTCAAGACTCCTTTTGTTTCTTGACTTCTAATTAATTCCTAATTAATTTCCTTTATTCTCATCTCATATGCCCCCGTCCCCGTGTGTGTATATATAAGTGTGCCAATGCAATCTTTAAACTTCTGTTCCTCTCTCACACTCCTCACTCCCATAACTGATCTCACTCCAAAAGACGACTGTGTCTATCTATATCTATATATATATACACATACAAGCATGGATGTGAGAATGAATTGATGAAATAATATAGAAAGTTGAAAGACATATATCAGTGAGGGAGTGCTCGTCATCTCATCCCAGGCACTGGCACTCCTGTCGTCCCGGTCGAGATGACTAACACTCGTGACGTCGTAACCACCGGTAATTAAGCTCATCCTTGTTCATATATTTTCTTCACTATTCCTTATTCTTTTTTCTACATCTGGATGCATCATGCGCGCGGTCACACTCGCACATCGATTTGATTTCGATGAAAGCGTAGTTCTTAATTAGAATATATGCAGAATGTCCTTCTTTTTCTTCCTACTTTGAAATGAACACTATCTACTACAGCTAGGCAGAGGAGAAGTACGATAGAGATTGAATGTTTGATAGATCCGATCCGCTTGCAGGTTCTTTCGATTTTTGTTTCTGCGTAAAATGTTCAAATAACTAATGTTCATAAACAACAAAGAGAAAAAGAAAGAACAATAGGATTAGGCAGGCGTCGTGAAAACGGTTAACTTTGAGCTAGGTTTGTGGTCGAGCCAGTTGTCTTACTTGCATAATGTCTATAGCAATAGTATCTTTGGAGTGGAGTTAAATTTTTATTTACATCTCTTAAAACTTCATGTTTGTCAACTACTAATACTCAATTCATTAACTAATTAATGATCCTACCTGAACTTTCAGTGTATAATTATACATACACGTCGATCTGTGTGCACGGAGTGTGGGAGCTGATATTGTTAGGTGGGTTTGACCCCAATGATAATGTTAGGTTGCTAGCATTTTTGTCAAAAGAAAAATCATATCATTGGAATGTCCCTGTCCTTCAATACATTTTAAAGGCTCTCGTTTCTTGGTATCAAGTGAAAAAACAAATGTTTAAACCTAACTTCAAATATTTAATGATTGCATAATTTTATTGTCATATTCTATGTCAATCTTCGGACATTAGTTTTTGATTGACAATTTGAGTGATTTTTACTTGTGGGAAAGGAGCAATGCCAAAGTAAGTTCGAGTGTAAATACTTTGGAGCATGCATAAATTATATATTCATGTGCATCATCTTGCTTTTCTTTATTACTAGTTTGAAATTTTCGACCAATGCAATCATGTTTTTGTTGAATTCTTTTTCTTTTGCATAAAAGTAACATCTGTATTTTGCGCAAAATGGAGAAAAAGAAAGATAAAAAGAAACAAAATTTGATCAAATATTTGTAGAAGTAACGTTGGACAATATGTATCTCACCATCTATCTAAAAACGTTTTCTTCAATCAAAACCACAAGACTCTAACTTTCAAGGTACCGCCGTCCAATCAACAAGCGACAAATCTGAAAGAATAACGCACATATTCTATTCTTTTTCCACGTCCCCTGGACCATTGTGCCTGTCGCCACTGTATCATGTTCTTTTATTCTTTTTGTTTTTATCCGTCCCTTGAAAATGAAATTTACTGTTATACCAGCCAAGGTTGGACAGGACAAAAAAGCCTGAAAGTTGACACTAGAGAACATTAGATTCACATATGTACTATAGATGGCCAACGTAAGTTGATCAAGACTATGTATTAACGACAGCCAAAGGCCTCTGAATCCACGATGAAACTAAGTAAATGGTTAACTGGACGATGATAACCAATACTTTTAACACTCTCCCCAGAGGGTGATTCATCGTTATCCTTTCGATTGTATATGCTACGGGACTTTACTTCCATTTCAATTGCTTAGCCATATTGTCTGCAGGATTTTTTAAGCTTTCAGTACGAAGGATGTGGCTGGAGCTAGAGTCACCCTGCCTCTGGGAGCATGTAAGCTTAAGTTTACAGCTTGGTTTCCTTGGAATCTTACTACTGCACTTCCTACAACAATATGTATGCAAAAGGGGAAGAAAGATTACAGACCCGTGCCAAGAGAATCACTCCACTGTAGTCAAATTCAGCTTCTCTTATAAAGGCAGTATACTTTTTTCTGCTTTGTTGCTGGGAGTTCATTTCTCCATGCTGCTTCTGTTGCTTCTAACTGATCAGGAGACTCGTTGCAACTCTAAATTTATTGCCCTCTCTTCCCAAATTATGCATGTAGTATCCTGGGGAATTACACTGCTTGCAGTTCACAGGATTCTGAACAAAAACTATGACAAGTTTCCTTGGATTATAAGAGCATGGTGGCTTTGCAGCTTCTTGTTGTTCATTTTCAGTGTTGCCCTGGATACGTACTCCAGGATTAAGAATCATGACCATCTTCATGCCCGAGATTATGCAGAGTTCGTAGGTCTCCTCTCGTCCGCCTTCCTGGTGGGCATTTCGATCCACGGGCAGACAGGAATATGCTTAATAAGTGTATATAAGAATGGTATCACTGAACCTTTCCTACATAAGCATTCAGAAGGAAAGAGAGAATCTCCGTATGGAAATGCGACGCTTCTTCAGCTTGTTACCTTCTCTTGGCTCAACCCTTTATTTGGTGTTGGTGTGAAGAAAGCTCTTGAACAAGAAGATGTCCCTGATCTTGATCTCAAGGACTCAGCAGGATTTCTGTCCTGCTCCTTCAATGCGAGGCTAAATGAAGTCAAATGCAAGGACAGGACGAGCACAAATCCATCTCTCTACAAGGCAATGTTCTTATTTGTAAGGAAAAAGGCAGCAATCAACGCATTATTTGCAGTGACAAATGCCGTAGCATCATATGTTGGACCTTACCTTATTGATGACTTCGTAAACTTTCTGATAGAGAAAGAAAAACGAAGCTTAGAGAGTGGATACGTTCTTGCATTAGCATTTCTAGCTGCCAAGCTGGTAGAGACAACGGCACAAAGGCAGTGGATATTCGGAGCCCGTCAGCTTGGTCTTCGTCTCAGAGCAGCTTTGATAAATCAAATTTACAAGAAGGGTCTCGTCCTGTCAAGCCAGGCCCGCCAAAACCGTACTAGCGGAGAGATTATCAACTACATGAGCGTAGATATCCAAAGAATTACTGATTTGATATGGTACGTGAATACTGTGTGGATGTTGCCCATACAAGTTTCTTTAGCGATCTACATTCTGAAGACAAACTTAGGTTTGGGATCACTTGCAGCATTAGGAGCAACTTTGGCAGTTCTGACCTGCAACATACCCATCACAAGAATTCAGAAGAATTATCAGTCTAAGATCATGGAAGCTAAGGATCAAAGAATGAAAGCCACTTCAGAGATTCTTCGAAACATCAAGGTCTTGAAACTTCAAGCGTGGGACACGCAGTTCCTCCACAAACTAGAAAGCTTGAGGAAAGTAGAGTACACTTGGCTGTGGAAGTCTCTTAGACTCTCAGCAATTTCAGCTTTCGTGTTCTGGGGATCACCCGCATTTATCTCTGGAGTGACGTTTATAGCGTGTATGCTATTTGGAATTCAACTCACAGCGGGACGAGTCCTATCAGCATTGGCCACCTTCAGAATGCTGCAAGACCCTATCTTTAGTTTACCTGATCTCCTCTCTGCCATTGCTCAGGGCAAAGTTTCAGCAGATAGAGTAGCTTCCTACCTCAGTGAAAGAGAAATTCAGCATCATTCCATTGAACATATTCCAAAAGACCAAACAGAATTTGCAGTTGAGATTAACTCCGGGAAGTTCAGTTGGGACGTCTCTAGTGATGAGTCAAGCAGCTCAAACATTGATGAAATAGAGTTAAGGGTGAAAAGAGGAACGAAGGTGGCAATTTGTGGAGCTGTGGGATCAGGAAAATCTAGCTTGCTCTCCAGCATTCTTGGAGAAACACAAAAGTTGTCAGGAAGTGTGAAGATTAGTGGTACCAAAGCCTACGTTCCTCAGTCCCCATGGATATTAACAGGAAATATAAGGGACAACATTTTATTCGGCAATGCATATGATAGCGCCATGTATTATAGAACAGTTAAAGCATGTGCTTTAACCAAGGATTTTGAGCTCTTCTCTTGCGGTGACCTAACGGAGATAGGAGAGAGAGGGATAAATATGAGCGGAGGACAGAAGCAAAGAATACAGATTGCCCGTGCAGTTTATCAGGACGCTGACATTTATCTGCTAGATGATCCTTTCAGTGCAGTTGATGCCCATACAGGCGCCAAACTCTTTAAGGTTACTGCTCACTACTGTACTTACATACTTCGAAGCAACACCGGCATATAACTTTTTAACTAACAACTCATTCTGAATCCACTCTTTCCAGGATTGCCTCATGGGAATGCTCAAACATAAGACAATACTTTATGTTACTCATCAAGTCGAGTTTCTTCCTGCAGCAGATCTCATTCTGGTAAGAGTTCAATTTACATATTCCGATAGAAAACAAAATATGTAGTGATGAGTTCTCATGATTTACAGGCATTGATATGAATGATACTTTACTAACTACTCGATACCTGCACAGGTCATGCAAAATGGAAGAATAGCACAAGCTGGAACGTTTGAGGAGCTTTTGAAACAGAATATCGGATTTGAGGTTTTAGTAGGTGCTCATAGCCAAGCTCTTGAGTCGGTCCTTACAGTTGAGAATTCAAGGTCATCTCTGCAAGAACAAGAAGACGGGGAACCCCATAAAGAATCTACCTCAAATGCAGACCCTTCAAATACGCGCCATGACTCAGGTCACGATCTCTCTGCGGAGATAACAGAAACGACGGGAAAG
Organism: Erythroxylum subrotundum; assembly: GCA_027563845.1. NCBI lineage: Eukaryota > Viridiplantae > Streptophyta > Magnoliopsida > Malpighiales > Erythroxylaceae > Erythroxylum > Erythroxylum subrotundum. Next base: position 1,597,620 of record JAOQMQ010000005.1, on the reverse strand, counting down.
CTGGTGCAGGATGAAGAAAGAGAGAGAGGTAGCATTGGAAAAGAAGTTTACTGGTCATATTTGACCACGGCTAGAAGAGGAGCCTTTGTCCCAGTTATAATCTTAGCACAGTCATCTTTTCAAATCCTACAGATAGCTAGCAATTACTGGATGGCATGGGCAACTCCTTCTACAAGTGAGAGTGAACCAGCAATCGGGATGAATACTATCCTGCTTGTTTATACTTTACTTGGACTTGGAAGTTCAGTTTGCGTGCTGATCCGAGCCACACTTGTAGCAATAGCAGGACTTTCGACAGCAGAAATATTCTTCACACGGATGCTACATAGCTTGCTCCGGGCTCCAATGTCTTTTTTTGATTCAACCCCAACAGGAAGAATCTTGAACAGGGTAAGCAATATGGCAGTTTTTTTAACTAGGAAAATAGTGCATGATCACGTGGAAAACAGGCAGTATATGGAAGAAGAAAGATGCAATGTAAATATCAGACAGGCATGAATTCAATCAGTTAATAACTTTTGCAGGCATCTACAGATCAGAGCGTGGTTGACTTGGAAATGGCACAGAGAATAGGATGGTGTGCTTTCTCAACCATACAAATCCTGGGGACTATTGCGGTGATGTCACAAGTTGCATGGCAAGTCTTTGTAATCTTCATCCCTGTAACTGGTGTTTGCATTTGGTACCAAGTAAGCAACTTCACTTTTTTCACATAAACATATAATATCGAGTATGCCCTTTGAGCTATTCCTAAATCACCATTTCTTTTTATGATGTGTGTGTTCAGAGATATTACATACCTACAGCAAGAGAACTCGCCCGCTTAGCAGGAGTACAAAGAGCTCCTATACTCCACCACTTCGCAGAATCACTTGCAGGAGCAGCAACGATCCGTAGTTTTGACCAAGAAGACCGTTTCATTTCTTCAAACATCAGCCTTATCGACCAGCATTCAAGGCCATGGTTTCATAATGTATCAGCAATGGAATGGCTATGTTTCAGACTGAATTTATTGTCCAATTTTGTGTTCGCTTTCTCGTTGGTTTTGTTGGTTACTCTCCCTGAAGGAATAATCAACCCAAGTGAGTGTTTACCCTTGACTTAAGTTCATTTTTGGAAATAATTTTCCGATCATTTGTCTGCTTAACTTTATGGGATCTTTTCTTTTTATTCGCAGGCATTGCAGGATTGGCTGTGACATATGGAATAAATTTGAATATTTTGCAAGCTCAAGTTATATGGAACTTGTGTAATGCAGAAAATAAGATGATTTCAGTAGAGAGAATTCTTCAGTACTCAAATATAAAGAGTGAAGCACCGCTTTTGATTGACGAATGCAGACCTCCAAACAACTGGCCAGAAGTTGGAACAATTTGCTTCAAAGATCTGCAGGTAAAGATCATTATTTGATAACAGTTAAATTTCCAAATTCGTTAACCAGTCAACCCTTGATTGGGATATTAACCTGAGTGTATTGCAGATTCGTTATGCAGAACATCTGCCATCTGTCCTGACGAACATTAATTGCACATTTCCTGGAAGAAAAAAAATTGGTGTTGTAGGAAGGACAGGGAGTGGAAAATCAACCCTTATACAGGCTATATTCAGGATTGTGGAGGCCAGAGAAGGAAGCATTATAATTGACAATGTGGACATCTCTAAGATAGGCCTTCATGACTTAAGATCAAGGCTCAGTATCATTCCACAGGACCCGACAATGTTTGAGGGAACAGTGAGAGTAAACCTTGATCCACTAGGCCAGTACTCGGACGGCGAAGTATGGGAGGTAATTAGTTTTGCTTACTTCATGATGAGTTTGGTGTTTCAGTTTAAGATTTGCAAATAAGCAGGAAATGTACTTTTTCTTCAGGCTTTACATAAAAGTCAGCTGGGTGAGTTGATACAACAGAATGACAAGAAGTTGGAAGCCACAGGTATGAACTCAACTCAAATGATGGTGCATCGTAGTTGTATAGTTGATTAGCAAAAGAACTAATAAGTTCGGAGAATCATATAGTGGTTGAAAATGGAGAGAATTGGAGCGTTGGACAAAGGCAGTTGTTTTGTTTGGGAAGAGCACTGCTGAAGAAAAGTAACATACTTGTGCTCGATGAAGCAACAGCATCAGTTGATTCAGCAACTGATGGAGTGATTCAGAAGATCATTGGTAAAGAGTTCCAAGATCGAACTGTGGTCACAATAGCTCACAGGATTCACACAGTTATAGACAGTGATTTTGTGTTAGTACTTAGTGATGGTAAGTATGATTATGAATCACTGGAAGTGAATATTCAGATAGTAATCTGATGTTAGCGTTGATCTTGGTTTTTCTTTGTTAACAGGAAGGATCGCCGAGTATGACACACCCACAGGATTGCTTGAAAGAAAGGAATCTTTCTTCTCAAAACTTATAAAAGAGTACTCCATGAGGTCGCAGAGCTTTCAACACCTTACATAAGAGAGTAATTATGATAAAAGGTCTTGAGGAACAACCAATGAGTCGAGTCGACAAGGCAATGGTGTATTTATTTAATTGTTCTTACATTGATGCATACATTATTGAGCTTCATTTCCACTTCTACATAATGTAACTGTACCTTAGTAAAGTAATCAACTTTAGTTAACACAATAATATCAACTATGGCTCTGTAATTGTTCAGTTCACAAACTCATTAGCTGGCTAAATTAAATTAAGAAATTGTAATAATATCCAATCCAAAACTCAAATATCCCTAGAAGTTACACCGAACATGGGAGGTTCAACTTTAGCATACCTTTCGCGAAGAGAATCAGTACACCGACAATCTGACGGCTCTCGCAATCTTATTAAATCCGGATCTACATATCTTACAGGAGCCTCCGATAGGCGTCCTGAAGCTTCTGTTATATTCCAGAGCATTGCGCTAATCTTTTATTTCTATCCTTTGTAAACAAAAAAAAAAAAAACAAAGTCCCCTCAGAAGAAGTGCAAGCGCTATGCCAAGTGGTGAATCAGTTACAATTGCAGTTGCAGACCACAACTATACAGTATACATGAGTATTAACATAAATGGGCTGGGCTGGGCTTCAAACTTCCTTTTTCAAATTGCGATGGATCAACAATCCATAACTACGATATTACTTGCCCTTCTCAACCCAAAGAAGAAGAAAAGGAAGAAGAAGAGGAGACGAGGGATGACACTGGCAGTGGTAGTCAGGCCTCCATTCTCTACCATAAAATTGGAATCGGAAGGTCACGACGGAAGCCGCATCAGAAGTGGATCAAAAACACTTCCTGTCTTGTCTCTCTCAACCCCTTCGTGGGTCGTCAGAACTGAGGTAATCGTACTTTTTCCTCATCTCACACTCACACGTAACTCTTTTTATCTGCATCAATCATTTCGTACTCAACAACCGCAGTTACAATAACCGCGCTCAATTCACCGCGTTTTTCTGGGAAGTTTTGTTGTAAAAGTCTAGGTTCTGAATGTTCTCTAATTGAAGAGAAGGCAGTGATTGTTTTGATACTGATTAATCTTTTCCGTACCATTTACTCATTGTAGTCCTTCGTCCCGAAAGAAGTAAGGAGAAAGCCAGATCCTCCATGTGTTGTCTGCAAAGGCACCGGAAGAGTTGATTGCTACCACTGCTCTGGAAAAGGTAAATTCATTCATGAATTAGCTATTTAATCTATCCTGATGTTGCTTGTTATTTGTGGATACTAATGGTTGTGATCATAAAACCAATCAAATGGCTGAGGATTCTATCCAGTGTGATGATGTTGGGCCGCGGTACATTTGGATGACATGTGATTAGATTCGTTTGATAATCAGTATGCTGCCCATTCTCAAAACCACTTTCTGCAGTCCTTGCACTTTAATCAAACTACCAGCTATCGATCTCCTAGATTGAGAAATGCATTGCTGTACTTGTATTATCAAGTTTACTATCTCATTACTAAGTTGGCTGATGGAAGTCATTTTCGTCAACAGTGTTAATCCCAAAGGACCTTCACTCATCCGGACATCACTTCCAGAGTTTTATAATTACATAGAATAAAGTCTATTTTAGAATTATGAAATCATGAGGCACCTACTATCCTTGATTATCTTGTAAGTAATTGCTAGTAAGACATGCAGTGTTTTAACTGTGAACTACCTATGATAGGTAGGACAAACCACACGCATTTGGCAATGCTTCCAAAGGGGGAATGGCCAAAATGGTGAGGTATCACTTTGATAATTGCGCAGTTATTTGACGAAATTATATCTCTTCTAGTATCTATATTAACTCCCTGCAATGTTTCTGCAGGTGCAGGACCTGTGGTGGTAGCGGCCTCAGCTACTGCTCCCGATGTCTTGGCACTGGAGAGTACAGATATATAATGGGCTTCCGCTTCATGAACACAGATACTCACAACCATGATGCCAAGCAGTACCAGAGTCGCAGCAGAACAGTTGGCGGACTCCCTCATCAAGAGCAACCCAGGTCAGGCGATAATACATAAAAGACATGGTGCAAGTTTTGGTGCAAAAATTTCTTAGTTGAACTTGTTACTCAAGACTAAGATTCAATTGTTCTACTGGTGAAGATAAGTTCTGCAGAAAAAGGATTGGGAGAATGAGCAACAGACTTCTTCTAGTTTTCCTAGTGCTTAGCTGTAGTATTGTTGTCTAATGCTTATTGTTGGATCATGTTGCATTGTTATGTGCCTATAATGTTAATACGAAAAAGCTTGGATTCCACATCAGGTGGTGGAAGGCCAATTTTAGTCTGCTCCTAGTCAAATCTGTAATGCATAAAATTTGCTACAAACATATATACAAAGGTGCAATTATTATATTTAATATTGATTTACCCTTGTGATCCAAAATACACAGTAAACGATTGAATAGTTGAGAGTAAACTAACTACGGTTCTTTGTAGCCGGGTGAGTCCTTTATTGACTTATCAAAGTGTTACAATGTGATATCTCATATTGGTTAGAGAGGAGAACAAAGTACGTCTTATAAGGGTACGAATATTTTTTCCTCATATACACGTTTTTTCGGGTGTGGGGAAAGTAAATTATGAGGGGCCTGATGGGCAACCCAAAGCGGATAATATTTGTGGACGGATGGTCTGAGCTATTATAAATGATATCAGAGCAGGTTCTTAACTTGTTGTTCCAGCGAGGACGTTGGGCCTTAAGGAGGATTGATTGTGAGAACCCATATCGATTGGAGAGGAGAACGAAGTACGCCTTATAAGGGTACGAATATCTATTCCTTATATATGCGTTTTTTCGAGTGCGGAAAAAGCAAAACCGTGAGACTCTTGGTCTAATGGGTAACTCAAAATAGATAATATTTGTAGATCGATAGTCGAGGTTGTTATACACAAAGAAGTTTTTATATAAATGCTGGACAGGAGGAATGTGAAAGCCTCAAAAAGATGATCCTCTTCGTCTAATTGATGAACCAACCCCCAAGGTATTGGTTAAGTTGGTAGCAGTTACTGAGGAAGCAAATGTAAACTTTTGCTGTCCATTAGCTAACATTACTCGCAGCATCTGCATACCTACAACCCTTTGTTGCAAAGAGAACCAAGCTTGAAGGTGTGTGTATATATATATAAAGCCATTGAAGTGGTATTTGTATAGATATGAAAGCATCTATAATATAGTCTATGAGTGTAAGAATGTTGGCATTTTAATTGGTAAATTAAAAAATTATCATTTGTAAATTAAAGGTTTCATTGTTTGTGGGTCAGCGTCTAATTTCTTATTTATTCTCAATTTAAATAAGAAAAGAAACAGATAAATGAGTGATTGGATGACGGTGCATGGACATCATCGCTGTTGTCTTGGGGTCCAGCAGTATTAACAAGTAAGAAAGATCCTAATTTACGTCATCCCTCGTTAACGACATGTGCCCCATTCCCCGTAATCTTCACCATTTTATAATAAGTCCAGCCAAGCTCTGCCTGATGAGATCTTGTTCAATCATCCTATTCCTTCCAGCAAAACTAATGCCATCTCAATCCAAGGTACGCTCATGAGTTCTTTCTCTTCGTCAACAAGTAACAATATATCATCATCAATCTCTACCTCCATCAAAACTCGCCACCTTCCACCTCCCTACTCATCCAGCCAGAAACTGGGTAGTTTTAAAAGACATAGAAGGTGCAACTCTGCATCATCTAGCTTAACAGAAGATTCTTACGATAGAAGACAAGATGATGCTCTCATCCCCAAACCTGATCACCAAAATAATGTCAAGGTAATTGATTATTGTGCAAACAACAGAAAAAGTCCCTACTACAATGGTCTCATTGACCCAACTCTACTCTTCAGACATCCTTCATCTTCCAGTATCAGTAGTCCTGGACGCCAGAGCAGTAGTTATGCTTCCACAAATAGTTCCGCTTCTCTTGTCTCCATCATCCTTAAACTTCGAGAATTGAGTTCTTGTCTTTCCTTTTCGTTTAAAAGGAGATCGACTGATAAGACCAAGGTAGACAAGGATGATTATGCTCTGTCAGCTCCAGACATCAACCATAGCCCGCCTGTTCAACACTCTCGGTACTTGTCGTCAACACCACCACCACCACCATCATCTTCTGCCCCCTCAGTAAACTCATGTGTGAGTAAGAAGATGGATGATAATTACTATAAGGATTTTTCCTTCGTTAATTTCCAGAAGCCCTTGCGGGAGAGAGTACAATCACAACCAAAACCATCTCCAATTACTCAGGCATTTGCTGCCACTACTATTCAGGATTATGCTCAGGAAAAAGGAACTACTACTACTACACCTACAGAGAAAGAGATTGCATGGGCTAACAAGTACCGGCCTAAAAGATTAACAGACTTCATTTGCAATCGAGATAAAGCCATTCAGCTCCAGGCTCTGGTCAGATCTTTTTTTCTGTTCACTATATGGATAGATCGCCTTATTGATATATGTATATAGTCATATATATGACTTGTTCATTTTACAGATGAAGGATGTGGATTGCAGTCATTTCATACTTGAAGGACCCGCTGGCGTTGGTAAGAAAACCATGATTTGGGCTATGCTTCAAGAAGCTTTTGGATCTGACAAATTGCAGGTATCAGTCAATCTCATGAGTTACTAGATTTAATTGTTATTCCTTACTACATGGTTGAAGGGTAAGCCTATTAGAATTTGTAATATGCACATAATATAGAGTTCACTAATAATAATTTAGTTTGGGTCAATCATTGTCAAAATGACTTAAACTAGTTATTTAGTTAGTTGACGCTTATTACTTATAAACTTTTTAACATTTTTATATTTAGTCAATATGAGATACTCTAATACTCTCTTTCAAGTATAACTGGGACTGGACATTTAGTTGTTATTTGAAATAAACGCAACAGCTGGAACTAGACATCCAGACGGACAATCGGAAAATTAAGAATCCGGACCAAACATACTCTAATACCATATTAGAATTTTTAATATAAGTAGAATGTAGAGCCCATTAACAAAAATTGGGCTTGGGTCAACTATTGCCAAAATGACTAGAATTAGTCATTTGGTTAATTAACCCTTACCAGTTATAAGCTCTTTAACATTTTCATGTTCTGTTAATATGGGATGTCCTAAATTTTTCATGTCAAGAATCCAACATCAGACAAGTGTGAATATATTCAGCCGTTTATAAGAGTATGCAAACCTTCCATTTCAAGCTAACTTTTGAGGGTGAGTTAGGCCTTTTAACATGGTATCAGAGTCCGTTTGTCTCAATAGTTTGGGGCGGTACCCGGTTCTGTCCCTTTGTCCAATATGTCCAGCAGATGTCCAACCCTGCTTTGGGCTGAGGAGGGTGTGTCAAGAATCTCACACCGGACAAATGTGACTACATTTAGCTATTTATAATTGTGTGCAAACCTCCCCTCTCAAGCTAATTTTTGGGGAGTAAGTTAGGCCTTTCAACAAATACAATGAGATATAATAGCTAATATTTGGTTTTCTTGATGCTTTCACAGACCAAGGAGGAGTTGAAGGTGTTTAAACTGAAGGTACTCGGATATGGTACCGTCACCATGCATGCATGTGTGTATTGATTAACTACGATATGTCTAGACTTTCCACCAATTAATTGGTTTTTAACAGGGTGAGGCAATTGGAAGTATAGAAGTAAGAGTGAAAGTATCTTCTCAACATTTAGAAGTCAATCTGTCTGACGTGGGAGAGTATGAGAAGCACGTCATCTTTGAGCTTATAAAGGAAACACATGACAAAGCTCCCGACAAGGCTTTGAAATCTAGAGTTGATAATTGCCGAGGTATGTACGTCAAAGTATATATTCTCCCAATAGATTGGATGTGATGTACATGAGAGTTCAAGGTAAAGATCTTGTACTTAAGGACTAATTAATGAATCGTTACGTGCACGCAGCAATAATTTTATATGAGGCAGACAAATTATCTGCAGATGGCCTGTTCTACATAAAGTGGTTGTTAGAAAGGTACAAGGGGTTCACCAAATTCTTCTTCTGCTGTGGTGATGCTTCAAGGCTTCAGCCCATTAAGACTCTCTGCAACGTTGTTCAACTCTTCCCCCCTTCTATTGAAGAGGTTAAATATTGCATGTATAATATATATATATATATATATATATATATATATATGTTAATGCTCTTACATTGTCTGAAACATATATATATATATGTTAATGCTCTTACATTGTCTGAAACATCTCTTCACTTCTTGCTTTATCATTAATTTAGATTGCTCAAGTTTTGGAATTTATAGCCCAACAAGAAAGCATAGAACTACCACATCAACTTGCTGAAAAAATTGCTGCCAAGGCAAAGAATAACCTTCGTCAAGCTATCCGTTCTTTTGAAGCCTCTTGGGAGATGAGGTGGCTTTAATTAGTTTATTGCCATTTCCATCGAGTATACTTACTTTAACCTCAGTTTTTCTTCACTTTCTTGCTCCCAAAAACTTCATCAGAGGCAATTCCTTCGTCGAAGATAAAGTGATTCTCACCGGGTGGGAAGATGATATTGCCAACATTGCTAAGAAAATGGTTGAAGAACAAAGCCCCAAACAGTAAGTTAATCTTCTGCTGCTCAAGTATACATATACACACACATGCAAGGAATATGGACACCATAAAAATGTCAAAGAATTTACCATATTTAATCTTCTGTTCCTCGTGTACATACACACACATGCAAATATGGACATCATAAAAATGTCAGAAAATTTACTATGTTTAATCTTCTGTTGCTCATATATATATACACACACACATGTTAGGAATATAGACACCATAAAAATGTTAGGGAATTCACCATGTTTAATCCTCTGCTGCTCATATATATATATAGACACACACATGCAAGAATTATGAACACAATAAAAATGTCACGGAATTCACCATGTTTAGTCTACTGCTGCTCATACATATATATATATATACACACATGCAAGGAATATAGACACCATAAGAATATCAGGGCATTCGTCATGTTTAATCTTCTGCTGCCCATATATATATACACGCACACTTAATGACACCATGTTTAATCTTCTGTTGCTCCTATATATATACACACACATGCAAAGAATATAGACACCATAAAAATGTCTGGGAATTCACTATATTTAATCTTCTGCTACTTATATATATATATATATACATGCAAGGAATATGGACATCATAAAAATGTTAGGGAATTCACCATGTTTAATCATCTGTTGCTCATATATATACACACACACAATAAAGGAATATGAATCTTCTGTTGCTCTGCTAGACACACACACATGCAAGGAATATGGATACCATAAAAATGTCGGGGAATTAACCTATTTAATCTTATATTGCTCGTATACAAAAACAGTGACGTAGTATAAATCCTGCTAAACGCTGAGTCTTGGGAGGTTCAGTGTACTTAACCTTACTTTTAAGTAGTAGAGAGCTTATATGTACACATATACTCACACTTATTTGATAGAAATATGGACACCAGGTTTAATCCTCTGCTACTTTTATATATATATACACACACATACAAGGAATATGGACATCATAAAAATGTCAGGGAGTTCACCTTATTTAATCTTCTACTGCTCATATACACACACCTATGCAAGGAATATGGACACAATAAAAATGTCTTAAAATTCATCTTGTTTAATCTTTTGCACATATATATATACACATACAAGCAATATGGACATCATAAAAATGTTAGGGAATTCATTATATTTAACCATCTGTTCCTCATATATATACACACACATGCAAGGAATATAAATACCATAAAATACGACAGAATTCACTATATTTAATCTTCTGCTGCTCATATATATATTCACACACATGAAAACCATAAAAAATGTTAGGGAATTCACCATATTTAATCTTCTGCTGTTCATATATATATATATATATATAGATACAATACCAAAAAAATGTCAGGAAATTCACTGTATTTAATCTTCTGCTGCTCATATATATGTTGAAATTTTAGAAGGAAAAACTAACTAAAATAAAGTAGAATAGAAAAGAGATAATGCAAGAGACATTTTATTGATAGGTTCTAATTACATTGACATGAAGACCTAAATATATAGATAATGAAATAACAAACTTAGCTAATATCTAGATAAAGATTACGCAAACAAATCAAATTTAAAAGTTTAAATCCTAACTAAATAACAACTTTATCTTAAAAGATAAAATTTTATCTTTTAAGAAATATCTTATCTTTAAACAAAATCTTTAATTTTAACTTTGAATCAAAATTTCCAACATTCTCCCTTGATTCAAAGTTGTAGAAAATTCAAACTCTATGGAACACATCTTTCCAAATTTCTTATTTGTGAAGCACCTTCTCTTCACTGTATGATGCACTTTCTTATCATCTTCACTATATGATGCACTTTCTCATCATCGTACAATGATTATGTGAAGCACTTCTCTTCACCAAATTTTCGTTGATGCTCTTCTCATCAACCTGCAATGATTATGTGAAGCACTTCTCTTCACCAATTTCTTATTTGTATGAAGCACTTTCTCATCATTTTCTTCAAAATTGTATGATGCACTTTCTCATCATCTTACCATTGTTGAGCACTTTCTCTCAACTAATTCAGAAAAGATTCTTCTTCAGCCACTTCAACCTTTGCTAGATAGGCTCCTTCCGCCATCTTTTCATTTTCTTGATTTCTCATTGCTTCTTTTTTCTTGAACTTACAAAATATTAATCACTCATAGGTCCCTCAAGGATCTAAAACTCTGATACCATGTTGAAATTTTAGAAGGAAAAACTAACTAAAATAAAGTAGAATAGAAAAGAGATAA
>JAOQMQ010000005.1:1545442-1561681 GCA_027563845.1 Erythroxylum subrotundum | reverse complement strand
CTATGTCTCGGTAGATGTCACATTCAATGAACAACAACCTTATTTCACCAATCCTTATCTTCAGGGGGAGGATTTAAATAGAGAAGATAAGGAAGATTTTTTGCTTGATCTGTCATTGTTTAAAACTCCATCTGATCCTCCTACATCTGCTTCTGCACCACCTTGTTCATCTAATTCTTCTGCACCTCTTTGTTCATCCAAAACATCCAATGAACCACGAGAAAAACCTGATGTAAGATTTGGCAAAGGTAAGTATACACAAGAAGGAATACGGCTATACCGAAACCTATGCAAGTCCAGAAGTCCCAACTTCGATCCTTTGAATGAGGTAACAAAAGCACCTTATCCAAGTGCTCAGCATGGGCCCTTTCATCTCTACTGTAGATTGATATATCATCAAAGAAAACTAGGACAAACTTCCTCAGAAAAGAATGAAGCACACGATTCATCAAGGACTAGAAAGTTGTCAGGCCATTTGATAGCCTAAAGGACATCACCTTAAATTTGTAGTGACCCTTGTGAGTTCTAAATGCAGTTTTTGGAATGTCTTCCACCCTTATCCGGATCTGATGACAGCCTGATTTTAAATCCAATTTTGAAAAGAGCTTAGCCCCATGTAACTCGCTTAGTAACTCGTCAATTACCGGTATCGGGTAACGATCTTTTATTGTCACTCGATTAAGCGCCCGATAATCTACACAAAAGCACCAACGACCATCGTTCTTCTTAACCAGTAGCGCCGGATTTGAATAAGGGCTCCTGGAAGGTTGAATAATTCCTGCTGCAATCATTTCCTTGACCATCTTCTCGATCTCATTTTTTGATAATGAGGGTAACGATAAGGTTTAACATTAATTGGCGACGTTCCAGGTTCCAAGTTAATTACATGGTCGATGTCCCTTTTAGGAGGTAGTTCTGTGATAGGTTGGAATAACTTCTGATGATTCCTTAGCACTCGTTGGACCATTTCCGAAACTGCCCATTTGTCACTAGTAATTTCTCCAAGATGCTCCATTTGACATAATTCCACAATTAGCCCCACTCCTTGTTGAATTGCCTTAGTCATGGTATGGTCTTCAACGAAACTCCTGTCTTGCATAAACTGGGGTCCCCTTTTAGCACTACTCGAGAACCATCAACACAATATTCCATCACTAGGTTTCTCCAATTCACCTCCATATTCCCAATACTTCCAAGCCATTGCATACCGAGAATTATATCGGTACTACTCAATTGTAGAGGCAGAAAATCCTCAATAATTGTTCCCTAAACCCCAATCCTTACTCCCTCGCAAATGCCCCTCCCTTTAACTGCTATATCATTACCCATAATTACCCCGTAATTGCAAGTGGAAATGAGGGGCACCCGTAGTTCTTCAATGATCTCTAGAGATAGTAAATTATGGGTAGCTCCACAATCGACCATCAGTCACGTCTCTCCTAGCCAACGTCCCTCTCATCTTTATGGTGCCTCGTGTGGTCAGGCCAAGCACCGAATTTAGGGATAGTTCAACAGCTTTTGTCATGTGTGCTTCCACACTCTGAGTCTTTTCCCATGAAATCTACTCATCATCCTTCGGTTCCATACCCACCGCCTCCTCTTCTCTTTCTTCGTCAGTAATGAGCAAAATTTGGAGCTCCTTCCGACACATGAGCCTAACCGGTACCTTTCTTCACACGAATAACACAACCCTCGTGCCCTTCTGTCTTGGATATCGGCATCAGTGAGTCGGATCTTTCGTCGGCCTCCTTCTGCGGGAGTTCTCGCTGGTTCTCGAGTTGGCAGCATGACCCGAGTGCCCAAAAGGTTCCTCGGTTTGAAGCCTTGGCTTCTCCCTCCTAGTTCATGTTCCGATCCACGAGTCCTTTCCCTTCCCCCCACCGACTGGGTTTAAGAGAAATAGGTCCCGATGTGCTTCCATTTTGCTTGATGGTTCAGTTCTTTTCTTCAATCATTTGGGATGTACTCATAAGGGCCTTAAGCCCCATTGAGTTTATCAAACGAAGCTCAGCTCTAATCTCTGTCTTCAATCCCTTCACAAAAGTGGATTCTAGCACCTCCACAGGCAGCGTCGTAAGCAGTGCTGAGAGTTTCTCAAACTCCCTCCAATAGTCAGCCACTTACCCATGTTTTACATCTAAAAACCTTTCGCACAAGTTCCCAGTTTGAGTTTTGGCCAAGCCTCTAAACCAACTGTTGTTTTCAATCACTCTAGTTGCCAAATGGTGTTCTCGCATCCATCCATCAAAACCAGGCGAGAGCATCCTATTCGAAGTTGATTCTAGCCGCCATTAACTTTTCAGCTTCGCTCATTCGATTCATTTCGAACAACATTTCTGCTCGATATAACCAGCCTTCCGAATTCGTTCCATTGAATAAGGGCATCTCAAGATGCCTCCCAGTACGCCATGATTCTAAGTTCCCAAACATCTCCCGCCCAACATTTTCATTTGTTGCTGGGTATGTACCACCGTAACCACTTACCATTTCTTCCAGTCCCATAAGTACTCTCTCATTCTTTTCTTTTTCAACCGAGCTAGACCCTTCTTCCCGTTCAGTATTCTTTCCTTTACTCAAGGATTTACTTCGCCCTTGCACCGTTCTCTGTTGTTCACTAATTGTGGCCATTATCTAGGTCACTCCTTAGGAGAGTGTGGTGAGAGTCTTCTCTATGTCCAAAATTCTCTCAACAGCTCTTTCCACTACTGGAATCCTACTTAACTCCTCTCTTATTCCTTCCACTTCTTTCTCAATCGCTTCCATTTTACCGTCAGAGTTCTTCAGAGGCATGGCTTGCTAGCTCTGATACCAATTTCTGATAGGATACTACGTTATGTAAAAGAACAACACGGTTCAATCAACTCTTGTAGTGTTATGAAAAAGGGAATTTTCATAAAAAGGTAGCAGCCTTTCGAGAGGGTTGCGACTCTCCTCAACAACAACCAAATTCACATGTTTTCTCTCACTCCAGCGACAGCCTATACGTACCTTTTCCAAATTCGAAAATAACGGCAAAACAAACATAATAAAATAACAATAAAGTAATGAAAGGGAAAGATAACAAAATGCCATATGTTCGCTCTAGGATAAGCCAACTGTCCCTTCATTCATGGGCCTTCTTTTCCTAGAATATGAGAGTCGAACCGGAGGTCTATCAAATAATGTGAAAATTTTGGGATTTAGTCATTTCTCAAGCTGAATTTTCCTAAATAATGATGTCAATCATAGCATAAGAAAGACTCCTTACGAGGTAACTTATGGCTTTCATGTACTTGAATCGGTGTTGTGAGTGATGAAGGGGAAGCATTTGTTCATATTTGAAAGATTTATGAAGAAATAAAGGTTGCCCTAAAAGACAATAATGCAGCCTACTCTTTTGCTGCAAATCAACAACATCAAAGGCAATCATTTGAAGAAGACAAGCAAGTGCTTGTGCATTTGAGGCAAGAGAGATATCATAGGGTACTTATCACAAGCCATAAGCACCATCTAAGTCATAATTTGGACCTCATAAGATCTTTAAAGAAAATTAGCTCAAATGCCTTGTCTAGTTGAGCTGCCACCTGAACTAAAAATTAGACAAATCTTCAATATTTTGTACTTGCATCCATTCAATGGGTTTGAGGGTACTAAACCTACAATTGAAGCTCAAGTACAGTAACTGCCCCTTTGCTAAAGCTGTGAAACTATTGAACATGTAAGGAGTTTTGATTAAGGTGTGGCAATTCATATTGAAGATTTTGGGTAAAGTGGCTAGGTTAAGCAGCAAAAAGAGTACTTGGATTGCTGAAGATGAGCTAAAACAAGTTGATCCCCACGTTTATGAAAAGTATATCGAGATTTACTTGTCATAGCTGAGTTCTTTTTGAACCCGAGGAGATAAATACAACTGTTGAAATTACTTTATTTTAATATAAATAATAATGCACACATTTTATTTATTGTCCAAAAAGATCAGTTTTGCTACATTTCCTGAATTAGACTATGTTTGTTATATTTCACAATTAGTCTAGATTTCTTTTTCCTAGTCAACTACGTTTCTCCTATTACCAATAAGAAAAAGGAAAACCTAACTATAAATGACTGAAACCTAACCTTGCCTGCATATTGTTACTGTTGTTTTATTTGGAACAAACTAAGTTATTGTTATTGTTGTTCTACTTCGAATAAACTAATTTTCTTCTGGACAGCCATAGTCTTACACCTGTTCCAGTTCAAATCACCAAGTTTCAGCTCTTTGCTTGTTAAATGTGTTGTTTTGAACCTTTTTCCTACAGCACTACACATGTACATGATACGGTTTCCATGTTTTCACCACATAAACCATCAAATAATTGATTTTATCTTTGCAATTGTCCAATTCTAGCAGCCTCTAAGTCAAAATGCAAATAATGAGCTTTCTTCACTCCTTGAATTCTGTCTAGACTATTCATAAATCCTAAAATATTGGCTACATGCAACAACAATCTGTTAGTGAGTTCACCTCAATGGAGTAATAACCAATTCTTGTGAAATTTTTACAATTTAGAATCTCAATAAACAAAAATCTCTAGTGGAAATTAAAAACAAAATTGATTAGGGAATATAAATAGCAAACATGTGACAACAAAGGGAAGCATATGCATAAGGTCATTATTATAACAGAGAGTCATGATCCGAAACATGCAATAAGCAAAGCATCTATTATAGAACTGAAATCTTGTAGACAGATAGCAGAAATCACTGAGTCTTAAAATTACCCCAAAACAATTTCCAAGCTTAGGTACCAGCAAAGAGGAGATGGTCGATGTCTTACTTTGATGCCAATCCAAGATCATTATCACCCGACAGGAAAACACGTCTAAGGGAGTCCTTAAACACTGAATGACCAAAGCTTTCAGCAAGCACAACAAGCCCACCAGTTCTTTCAACTGCCACTTTAAGTTCAGCAACTCCCACCTAGCAAAAATGAAGGGGTTGAAGGGCCACATTTTGCGTGTAAGTTTAGTGGATATATTTGAAGAAAAGATAATCAATAAACAAAACCTCCAAACGGCCTAATCTTTAAGAAGATGTTCCAAACTACAAATAGAGAGGAAGTAAATGGCTTCATCTTTTGACAGGATCTAAGATATTAGCTATCTAAATCACTGAACAAATTACTTGAAGATGCACAAAGGCAAGGAATTCGAATTGGAGGCCAATGCCCATACCATTTACAAAGAGAACTTAGTTTTTTGCATATTACCGGTATAGAAGATACACTAAAAAATATTTCTCCGTTGTCAGTTTATGCTTCACAATTAAGTCAAAACAAAAAACCAAGTCAGAATTAAGATGAGCTATGCCTAGAAGTAATGCTCATGGAGGAAATGTAGTAAGATGAAAGTTACCTGATCAAGAGCACATGCAAAGAGATCAAGCACATGGCCTTGATGAACAAGCTGCTTGGCAAGACCCTCATAGTACTTAACGGCTTTGTGGTAATGCGGAGCAGAGTCCTTATCAAGATCCTTGTGAGAACGGATTGGTTCAGACAGGTTTTTGGACACAATCTACGAAAATAGAAGATAATGAAAAGGACAAAATAGGAATCAGTTTTGTATGGTGAAATGGAAAGAGTGAGAGGGCCTTACAGCACCAGCTCCTTCAGTAGATGGACCGCCAACAAAAGTCAAAATTCTAGCCCCAGAACCCGGAACACAGGCTCCCAGCAAACTGGCAGCTACACTGAGGGCAGTGCTAGTGCACCTAGTAGCTCGCTGATCAGATGCAACAGGCCAAGGATCTTTGTGCAGCTCTTCCAAAATCTTTGCAGAAAAAATGTTTTCATAAAATGGATGGATCAAATGTGAATGAGTGAGAGAGACAGAGAGAGGAAATGCAAAGTAATAATTAAGATAATGAACAAAGAGCGTATCATACCGAATTGAGAGTAAAGGCACAGTCAGAAGCAGGTAAGAGAAAGCGAGAAATGGAGTCGGAAGAGAGGCCATCCTTAGGGCCAGCAACAACGCCAACGGCAGGGCGAGGCTTCTTGAGGAAGAAACCCAAGTGATCTAGAATTTGATCCTTGGACAAGTCCTTAGAAGAGCCCTTGAAAACGTAGGTCTTGGGAATCTGGGAGAAACCAAGCTCGTGAACGTGAACCAAGGTCCCATAAGTGATGAGGCCTACGAGGGAATTGTCAGGGAGAAGGTCAATAGCCTGGGATAAGGCAGACTTGAGGAAGCCCATCTCCTCCTCAATGATGCAAGTGTCGATCACGAAGAGGAACACAGAAGAAGACGAAGAAGAAAAGTTGTTTTCTTGGTACTCTATGGTTGTGTAGTGAGGGAAGAGCTCTGCTGGAAGGTTGTCGTCGGATATAGACGAGTAGTGAGGAGGGAAGTGGTTCCGGTGGAAGCAAAAGGGGCAGGTCCAGATCTTGGCGGCGAAATCCACTATGGCAAATGGATTAAGTACGGAGCGACACATCCGGCAGCGGAGAGGAGAGTATGGGAGGACTGGCAGATTCGGGAAGCTCTTAATGGGGGTGTAGATTGCTGAAACTGGTATAACACAGTTCGCTGCTTCTTGCTTTGTGCCAGGTATCACGTTCCAACTCATTCTCACACCATCCTGTGCCTCTAGCTCCACAAATTCCGCCATATTTCTTTTCAATTGAGATTGTTTGTTCACGCACAACCTTCAACAATTATGCAGTCACATCTCTGATTTCCTAGGTCAAGCAAAAAACCTAAGCTAGTCATAAACCAAACAATCGGAAAAGAAAAGAAACTCAATTCAAAGTTCTTAAGAATCACCTTCGAAGGATGATTCCAGAAGACTGCGCTCAAATCAAAATACTAGCAAGCAGAGGAAATTGAATTGGAATGGGCTAACAAACAAATACTAGCGGAGTTTTGGTTGGTTCTAGATAGATACTGTTCAAGTCGTAGTCTTGTGGATTTTCATATTAAAGCCCCAAATTCATCCTAATGCCAGTAGGTCCAGCCTCTCCCTGTCCCTGTCCCCGCAAAATCTTATTATTTATAAAGGCTTTTCCTTTTCATCTGCTCGTTGGAATTTCGTGAACTGTGAATATTAAGCTTTTCTCTGTTATATTACATATGTTATTAGGCTTCATTTGGTCATTTATATTTATTACTCTGCGTTTTCATTTTGCTCATTCTTCGCCATAACTTGTGCTCAAGCGCTCTCTCCTTATGTCTATTGGACGAGGAAACGAAGAAGTTACCATCTAAAATAGCATGCCAGATTTCTCTAAAAGCAATTATACATTCATCATCTTATTTCTGATAAGGAGGAAGAAAATGTTTCTCTTTCTTTCTTTCTTTTTCTTCTCTACAATTTGATCTTAGAGAACATCCCGAGATTTCATTTCTCCCTACTGCTTTTCCTTCTTATATGATTTTCCACAACCTTGCCAAGCAGTTGTCTGTTGGTCTTGAATGAGGTAAGTACCTCAACGGACATCCAGGATTTAGCCTTTCCAGCCTATTTTAACATCCAACAATAATAAAACATTCGTAAGTTCAAACATAACATACACCTACCTAGTAACACATACAATATGCCAAAGCAACAATTGACAGAAGCAAATACACGCACCTATATTTAAGGAGGAAATGATGCAGGAAAATGGAGATCTCAAGCTTGGCAAGATCATTTCCAGGGCACAATCTACTCCCAGCTCCAAAAGGAAGAAAAGATCCTGCTCTGGGCGTGAAGTTCTGTTACCAATTTCAAAGCTCAGTATTTGAAACACATAACTATCCCACCAACAGCCTAGCTCTACATGTACACACAACTAGTCTGAAGGATTTAATTTAATATGTTCCACGATCAAGTGCACTTACATCCCATCTAGAAGGATTGAACTCTGTCGGATTTAGATATGTTTCAGGATCCAAGTGAACACTCCTGAACCAAACCAAAACTTTCCAACCCTTGGGGATCAAATATCCTGGAGAACAAATTAAACAGGTGGTGGCAGGGTTAGCGCATTGTTCTTATCGTGAAAACCAGAAGCCACATAAACTATGATAAATAGCAACATATTGGACGGCCATAGGAATCTAAGCAAGCAACATAGGTAACTATATACTGACCGCCAATCTTGATATTTGCTTTTGCCTCTCGGAAAACTACAAGGGAGAATGTTATCAAACGAAGTGTTTCGTCAATGACCTACAAAAGTTTGAATTAAATTAAGTTGACAAAAGTTTGAATTAAATTAAGTTGACATTTATCTGTGCTCCAGTCAACAGAAGCAATACAAAATTGACAGGTTTCGTGAAAGGAAACAGAAGAGAGGAAAACCTTGGAAAGATATTCCATGTGTCGAATTTCCTTTAGCGTCAATCCCTTCTGAGTCGCTGGCCTCTTCTTTACAATAAGCTCCTGTTCTTCCTAGAATAGAATGAAGCAATAAAACTTCTGAAAACTTGTCATCCATATCAGAAACAACTCAGAAAAAACTGAGTTCCAAAAACCACTGACATGGAGTTCATTTGAAATAAAGTTGAAAAACCTGTGAGTAACAAGAAGACGAGAGCAGAAACTTTTCGTTGCAATGAGATGTAAATATTTTGTTAATTCACCTAAGTTCATCTCATATCGTATTTGCCCAAACAAATAAAAGAGAACGATGACTTTGGAAGATTAAACAAAGTAGATACATGCACTTTAAGATATTCTAATACCTTAGCTTGTTGGAGAAATTCAGGATGTTCCTGAAGCAAAACTGCAGCCCACATGGTGATATGACCAGAAGATTCATGGCCTGCATTTAAGTACATCAACAGAACATCAATGATTTCCTCATCACCCAGTTTTCTACCATTTTCATCTTCAACATCCATTAGAGCGTCCATCATGTCTTTCTTCTGTTTTGGAATAGCATCCTTCCTCTGAACTCTTCGCTCACTTACTACAGATTGCAATATGGCCACAAGTCTTTTGCGAGCCTGAGAAATCCATTTTGCCACCAAATTAAAGAAAAGACACTAGCTAATTAAGTTGCTTTCTTTTTCACATGTATGCAAAAAGAGTTCTATCGATTTGATTTTTACCTATGAATTGAGCCGTTTCTGTTCTACACATGATCGTTGATAGAAATTCAGTGTAGATATAGGTGTAAAAGAAGTATTTACCCTGAGTGCTTTGTGATAAGCAAATCCTGGAATATTGATTGCCATGGCTCGGACTCCATGATTGAGTGTGGTATATTCCCTCTCTAAAGCCTCCATGACTGACTCACTCTCAGAGCTAAGGAAAATGTACATAATAATCTTAAAAGTAAGTTTTCTAAGATGGGTTAGGAACTCAAACTGTCCCATAATGGACCATTGTTCCAAGGCAGAGATCGCCATTTCTTCAATATATTTGATGTATAATGACAAGGCTTCGTGACCATTGACAGGAGTAGCGGTGAGACGGCGAAGACGCTTATGTTCTTCATACGAAATGCCAATGAATGATTTCTTTCCGATAAGCTCCATTGTGGAGGTTGGCCAACCAGGCTTAAAAGCTTCATCATCATTCAAAACTCTTCTGCACGTTTCAGGCGAAGTTACAAACACACTTGGCTTCCCAAACATAAACCCCTTGTAGATCCCCGTGCGTCCAAATCTGCATTTAGATTCGTACGTGGCTAAAAAGAATTTCCAACTTAAAACTTAAAAGTATGATGACTCCAGAAAACACAATTATTTCATTGACCTTAAAGAAAGTTCTTCAATCAGTTCTATTCTATACTTGAAGCTCCCATATCACGTTAATAATAAGAAAACGTGGTTACGTACGCATGCACTAAGTTGGACGCTTTTTTTTTCCCCCAGTTTTTCAGCAAATGACAAGCTCCTTAATTAAAACTATTTACTTGGAAGCCAATATGCATATACCAAGTAACAGACAAACAGTACTGCAAGTTTAATCTAATGTTCTAAATGGCCAGAAAGGGCAAAAGAAGAACAAATAATCCAAAGCAATCCTAAGCGAACGCTAAAGACCAAAAGAAAAGTTATGTGGGCCGAAGGTAGAGCTAGTATGACGAGGTAAAGACAAATAATGCTGCAAGCCTACCTGCCTGCATAGACATTTTCATTTTTTACTTTGTCCTCTCCTTTTGGTTTTCATAACCAATAGCTAATTATAGCTCCCAAGTGCATTAAGTAAGCAAGTAGACAAAAACTCTAGGCTGAAACAGCATATGCATGTCATGTGGAGTCTGTCTATGAATATAGTGAGAGACAGTAAAGAAGGGTGCGAATGAATTATTAAATTGGAGGCACCAAGAGGAATGAGACTGAGGAGGTTCAAGTCTCAGAGACAAAAGTGGGAGGCAAAAGGACACTCATCTTTCTGCTCATAGATATTCCAACACTTCTCTTTGTCACCTTGCAATTTAGTTGTCCTTTTATGGAATTGGGAAACAGAAAACATACAGTGACTATCGCTGATTTCCATAAAATTATGCATATCAAATAAGAATCTATTTATGAGATTCTCTAAATTCCAACAGAGATATTAAAAAACAAGTCATTGTTGCTCCCAAGAAAACCTAAATAGTGAAATGAACGCGGTCGGGAAAATGAAAAAAACAAAAAGAGGGCCACCTCTCCTTCTCAGTTTCCTCTCTCTTTTCTCTGGTCTGGAATTGGAATCAAGTTTTGGTTCTGTAACAACAGAGGCATATGGACGACGAATGATGACAGAGAGTGGAGTCTGTTTGTGGGAATAGGTGCCTGGTGGATTCTTAATACATAACATAGTGGAGATGGACACCTATACCTTCCCACTTTACCACTACTTTTTAATGTGCTTCTGCTCCATTATCAGATATGAAATCATATGATATGATGATACACATAAAGTAAGTGTCTCTGCTGTTAAATGTTAATATGATATGAACATACACAAATGAGTAAATGCTTATCGATTGTTGCTGTTCAATCTGAATTATCGAAGTGCAAACGAAGAAGGTGAGGGGAGAATACTAACAGTTTGTAGTTGATCATCCATCTCATCTTATAACTAAAAAACACAGACGAAGCAAATGCAAAATGCATATAGCTAGCTCCTTTTAGTATCAGAAACAAAAAAGTGAGATATGTGACGATGACCTGGTGACGAAGGAGCGCATGAAAGAATCGGGGTCGGAGGACTTGAAAGCCTTGAGGAAGGACCACATGTTGCCAATGATAGGCAAGCCTAAGTCGCCTGGAGGTAGTGAATACTGCATTTGGCCCAGTGGAGTTTCATATAACCAACAATTAGCCCTCTTCAGGATCCATTTGAGAACACCCAGAGCACCAACTATGCCTATAAGCAACAACCAAAAGCCACCCAAATCCATTTTTTGCCAACTCCCTGCCACTGGCAGTAGAAGAGAGAGGAGATCCAGAAAACAACTATTCAATTGTGAGAACATTCAAAACAAACATATATCCTCTATCCCTCTCTCTGATTCTTTCCTTTACATGAATGTTCTGTACCTTCCCTCTCCTCGTCTCCCAGCTCTCACTGTGCCTTCCTCCTATTTATAGACGATGTATGGATGAAGTGCCAAACTCACGCTTATAAAGAGAGCATGGTCATGTGGTATAAAAAATAAATAATTCCTCGTCTTCTGTCTAATATTACAGTATTTTATTCTGTCCCATACAAATCTCAGCTATTTGTTTATGTAAATTTTATGTGGACCCATATAAATAAATTGTTAAGATTTGAAATAGAATAAGACATCATAATATTGAACAAATACGCGAAACTCACATAAATAAAAGGTTAAAATTTATGGGATAAAATTAGACATCATAATATTATAACAAAATAAATTGGGTGTCCGGTTACCTGTCAAAACCATGTCTGGTAATTGGCAAGGCTTCGTTTAGTTATAAACCCAACATAGAATGTAATACTACTACAGTAATTTCAACTGACCTAACTTATATTTTGTCTCATCCTAAATAATAAAAATAAGTTACATTACATGCGTGCTAATCGCCTAATCTCATCTAGTTCTTATCTTTTGTTGTACATATTTCCAATTTGATCGTTTATTCTTAATTTTTACTTATTTGTGGAAAACATTGAATGTATACCTTTAGCTTAAATTTCTTTTAACTAAAGCACTAATTTCACTAAATTTATTATATTATTATTATTATTAAAAGGTCCCAAACGATTTAAATTGTATCAAAAACACATATGGTGTGCTAAATATATATATATATAAACACACATTGAATTATTAACATTTTTGTAAGAGTATAAATTATTTTTATCAAAATAATTCTTCAAGAGAATTTCTCATAATTAATTTTTAATTGAGTCTTCATCTTTTAAAATAAATACATATTAATTCAATTTTAACTTTAAAAATTAGTATATATTTATTGTCTTAATCATCTTATTTATGCCTTATATGATATGACAATTGAGATGAAATTATTTAAATTTAAGTACAACGTTTCTGCCAAGTTTTTAAACTTGATTTTTTAAAATTAAAAATATAAAATAACATACTTTTTCAACTGAACTTGCCTGAGGCTCAACTCTTTTTAAAAATTTAAACATTTAGTTGGCCTGAGCCTAATCCTGACCTAACACATGGGTTAGCGAATTGAAAACACATGAATATAAACTCACAGGCCAACCCATTGTTATCCTATTTAGATTATATAATAAAGGTGTCAATCTAATTTATTTTTGTTTCCTCTTCTTTCTATATTACCTATATATATATTTTTTGTGCAAATATACCTAAAATGTATAGTTTTAGTTTCCAATTTGCAAAGATACTAATAACTAAATCTTTTGAAGTTTATAGAAATTTAATTATATTTTAAGGTTTATTTTCTTAACTACTACGAATTAAATTTTAGAAAGTAAAATAACAAAATTTAGATGCTATTTTAATCAATAAAATAAAAATTTGAGGATTTTAAACTAATTTATTTTAATTTTTATGTGCAATAAATTAACTTTTTATTTTCATTTCTTCCATAATTAATCTGAACTTTTTTTGTTGTCTTGTTTTAATAACATTTCTTAAAATAGAAAGCAATGAATCAAGAAATGTGATTGGAAAAGTTATGAGAAATATCCATCTCATTGTTCAATATTTTCTAAACTCTCACATCTATATAAATGTTTTGAAGTAAAAGACAGAGTATATCCTACTAAGCACTATATTTTTTTTAATAATCGTTACTAAGGCAAAAACAAATTAATGAGAGAAAAGGCTTTTAAAACTAACCCAAGCCAACAGGCTTACCCTGTACATCTGGAACCTACTAGCTTTTCACCCTCAACAACAAAAGAGACGGAACAATCTGAATGTAAAATGGAATCTAAGCAAGACGGGCAAACAGTTCAGTAATGTGGGTTTGTATGTAATAAGGCTACCATGGCTAATGAGTGAGCCGTCTTATTGGTAATCCTACGCGTTCATTGAAAGGACAAGTGAAGGAAATGTCGCTTGATTGATAAACAGTCAAGGGCCAAAATTTCAATGTCAGACCGATTTGAAGAAGGAGCTAGAATTGTTTGAACCGCCGTCAAACAATCATACTCCACGATAACTTTGTCAATCTGTTGATCTTTTAACCAGGATAGAGCTTCTCTGATAGACATAATTTTGGCAAGAACTGAATCAAGCAAGAAAGGGAAATGACTTCACAGAGCAACCACAAATCCCCTCGTTCGTCCCTGAGCACTGCGGCGAACCCCATAGCATTCTTGTCTTTGAAAATCGCCGCATCCACATTACATTTCAGAAAACCTTCCTGAGGTCTATTTTGTATATAAATCATTTAATCATGCAAGAGGATCGTATATTACACGATCAAACATTATTTAAAAAAATTGAATCCTATTAAAGAAAGGAAAAGGTAATTCTTAGGTATGGCATAAATGATTGCTTTTGTTAAAACTTTGAACCTAGTCCCATAGAAACCTGGTTCTTTAGGTTCAGTGTAAAACTGCTATTTGAATATAATTGGACAGGAATTTTAAGTTTTATATAATCATTCATTTAACACAAACATTTTGTTTTAATCTAATTTAGACTCAATCATTTTATGTACTCAGCATAACTGTGGTAAATGTCAAGGTGAAATATATCATAACATTTATGGTAAGATTATTCCTGACGTTAGTAGAATATGAAATATAAATAAAGATGGACTTAATATAAGTCTTAATTGAGGAGATAAAGCCAAATTGGAAGGATTTGCCGGCCTATATATATTTGTTTGTTTTGTCGTGTTACTTGGCTCTATCTCGTCCTATCCTATTTTCGTTAATATTCTACCTAATCTCAGTTCGCATACATTCTTGCTCTTTATTTCACTTTCTCTATTCGGAAAACATATAATCATCTTTTGACTTCTTAATTAATTCTACGAATTAAATCGCCAAACGTCCTTAACTCTTTTCGTCTTTCCTCTGCCAAATCACGTGTGAAAGCAAAACGATTCCATTTCTCTGACCCAAATAACCACTAACCCTCCATTGCTTTGCTTCGTCCTTTTCCTTTCTCCCAACCCTCTTCTCGATCTTCTTTCTCATAGTACATTGTATTCACTCATTTTATCAAGCATCTGATGCTTATCTAGACATCAGCAACAAATATATAATAGTAACGCAAGTCTATTTGCTTCTAATGGCGAATAAACAAACAACAAAACTCAGCCCGTGACGTATTCACACACTTTTTAACTATAAATTTATAGATATAACTCTCTCAATTATTTTTCTATTCTCTCGGAATTGGTCATCAATGGAAGAGCAAGCTCTATACAGAAAAATCAGAATAAGACCGACCAAAAAGAGAGTCTATTTAGTAATCATTGCATTAACTGTAGTTTATTCTACAGGAGTTAGTCAAATTATGTCAACTGATTTTATCAACGAATAATATTAGCTGTTTATTTAAAGAAAATTAGTAAAATTAATTCTTTAGCATTATATATTTATGCGTAAAAGATTTATGAAGGCAATAGCTTTAAAAAAATTTATAAGGATATAAGTATTATATCTTAGTATTTCTTTAAACATTTTTCTAAGAATTTTATAGCTCCAATAAAAAAAACATAGAACAATAATAATAAATAAATAAATAATAGTTGTAATGTTCCACTATTTGAGAGGACAAAGCAATAATAAAAGATTACAATAAAATTTAGGGTATTAGTTTTTGGGGAAGAAAAGTTAATAATAAAAGATGACAGTTTGAATAGTTTGTAATAACTTTTGAGTATAATTATTTTTTTGTCTATTAATTTTT
Source organism: Erythroxylum subrotundum (assembly GCA_027563845.1). Classification (NCBI taxonomy): domain Eukaryota; kingdom Viridiplantae; phylum Streptophyta; class Magnoliopsida; order Malpighiales; family Erythroxylaceae; genus Erythroxylum; species Erythroxylum subrotundum. The sequence continues at coordinate 1,546,404 of JAOQMQ010000005.1, read as the reverse complement.
TAGTCGTTGCAACAAAAGCTCTTTATAGAGACATTTTAAAAAATAACTGATTATTGTCAATTTAATCAACTGATTATTAACAATTTGATATAATTAAATAGCTAAATACTTCTCGGCCAAAACAAAACCAAAGTAGAGACTGTTGATTCAATAACTAGAAAGTTGGAATGGTTCCCTGAAACCAGCGGCTGATAGTCACAAATTCCCTTCTATTTTATCAGGAAAAAGGTAACGAACATAGAGAAAAGGAAAGGCGTGTTACGGGTGTCCCTTAAAGTTCAGACATTAATATGGGCTGAAATGTGCAAAAGGTTATCATAGGATTATGTTCTGTCCTTTACAAATTGGCTTTCCATCACTATTTGCTACTAGTAGCAATTAGCGTTCCGACGGCAATCATCAACTTTTTTTATTTATCTGATTTTAATATCACTTCGATCCAGTTCTTTAATACTCCGTTAAGAATGATTTAAATACTGCTGACCACATGCAGTTGACATTTCTATTACTCCACTCAATTCAAACGACAAATTTATCACATCTATAGCCAACATTACACCACACAAGGATTAGTGATAGATAAACGAACAGCATTAAATACAATCATGGTGCGTCTTCGTCAACATTATTACCGTCATTAATGTACAAATAGCAATGAAATGCTACCCCAGTGTATCTATATACCAACACTAATCTAGTAACTTAAGGGCCAGATTTCTGTTTTTATTTTTAAATTTAGTTAAAAAGGTTTGTTTGTTTGAATTTTTTATTTTTATTTTTAGTTTACTTTCAAATTTTATAAAAATCCAAAAAAGTATTTTTTATTTTCTGTTTTTTTTATAATCTGGTTTAGTATCAACTAAATATATATTATTTAATTATTTGATATAGAATTATGAATAATTTTATTTTATTTAATATTTTATAATTAAATTAAATAATTAATTACTAAATTTAAAATA
>JAOQMQ010000005.1:1511140-1535455 GCA_027563845.1 Erythroxylum subrotundum | reverse complement strand
AACTAGAGCAGGACCCCTCTAATTTAGTCTCTTAACTGAACAAAACTTCTGAAATAATAAACTTCACTCTAATAGTAATCCCTTTGATTTAGGAATTATCCTAACTAGAGCAGGACCCCTCTAATTTAGTCTCTTAACTGAACAAAACTTCTGAAATAATAAACTTCACTCTAATAGTAGTGCTGGAATGAAAAAAATTGCAACAAAAAAAAAACTCTCAAGGTTAACCTTTGATCACTCCCTTCCCTTCAAGCAATCTTCTTACATATTTCTTCCCAACTAATGCCTCTTTAAAATCTGAATCTCATTCATATCTATAGTGTTGTTCTTAGTTTAAGTGATCATTGTTTATTCAGTTACAGTTTTAGTACTTGTGTTGAAGTCCATGTTCATGAGATTCAACTCCTAGGAACCACCATTCCATGATAGCTGTAGGTTAAATTTGTAGTTTTTCCAGACCAGCATTCATTATTGTTGGCTGTGAAGTGAGCTGCTTATGCATGTGATCTTTTCACTATGCTATAGAATGTGTGCCTATCCAAGTTCAAGAGCCTTTGATGCTTGAGATTTCAAAGGCCATTTACACAATTCGTAAGATGGCTTCATAGTGGGCATCATCTGTCATCTGACCCTTCGTAGAATTGTACCCTATAGGTTGCGGTGAATCTCTTCTATTGATCTTCGTAAGCTGCGGCAAGTTAAGAGCCCTTCTGAGAAGTACTACAAGCACTCCTAGGAAAGGTAGTTTAGCTTATTAAAGAAAATGAAACCAGATAATGATAAGGATGCTTTTGGGGGTAGAACTTATCAAAGGCGAGGGAAGAAGTTGGGTAACGACTGATAAACTGGAGAAGGCTATAGAATTTAGTTAGACAGGAGAAATAATAGAAGATTAGATTAGGATAGTATTTGGATAAGGATAGTTAGCTTTTGAAAGATCCTTTTTGGTTTTTTGTTTCTTAATAGAGTTCTACTATAATAGGAGTCCTAGTTAGATGGATTGTTATTTTAATTTTCTGCCTATATAACAACTGAATTATCAATGAATAAAGGGACCGAAATCATTAAAAAAAACATTAGTTACTTTTGCTGTAATTTATTCAGCTAGCTCTGTCAAGAGCTAGCTAACCTTCATTCAACATTGGTTCTTCCTTGTTAGAGACCACCAGCTCTAACAGTATTCCAACCCCAAACAACAATGTCCTGCACTACACACCAACACACAATCGCAGTAGAACAAATACACAGCAGCAATAAAATAGGGACAATGATGAAATAGAGATAGGATGCTGATAACTATTATTCCCTAGCTAGACTTCGAGGGCTAGCTGAACCTCCATACAATCACCAATCACAATATTATAACTGAATGCCTATGCCTCCCCCCTCTACCGCCTTTTATTCTCTTCTCCTAACTAACTTCCACATGACTCATCTCTCTCCCTAATTTCCCACTTTACCCTCACATCCCCCTCACCTAGCCACTGCATACGTATTCCTCCTCTTGCTATACTTCTGCTGGAATATAGTCTCAACAATACCCCCCCCCCAAAAGAGCCCACCTTGTCCTCAAGGTGGAAAGAAAGGCTTAGTGACTTCTTCGGGTGCATTTAGCTGGAGACACATCACCTGTTTGACCAGCTCATCCTCTTCTTCCTGTAACTCCACCGGTTGTTCTTCATCAGCTAGGAGGATGTGGAATTGTTTCTCACCACATTCATGCCCTAGCGTGTACTTCCCATCACAACGGTAGCAAAGTCCTTGCTGCCTCTTACGTTGTAGCTCCTCCGCAGTTAATCGCTTGAAGGGAAAGGATTGCTCTCTTCGGAAAACCCTTCATCCCTCGCTAGTTGAACCGGGTCCCCACTTATCCGATGTTCTGCTTTGTGCTGGAACGGGTCTGATGTTGGAGCTTACCGCCGTAGTCGACGCCTTCCCTTCGTCAGTGAACCTGCGATTAGGGATCCAGGAGGTGTTTGTCGGGTTAGCGCTAACTGGCGAAGCAGCCTTCACGCCCCAATTAGGAGAACCCGATGCTCCCATCTCTCCTAGCCACGTCGGGTTTCTATTACTTCTGGAGGACTGTTCTAACAGGGCCCAGTTTCGGCCTTCTGTCATCTGGGCTAGCTCCATCAACTGGACCAACGACTCGGGTTGGACCATCAAGACCTCCGCTCTTATATCCTCCTTCAAGCCGTTTATGTACGCCGTAGTCACCACCTCCACCGAGACGTCCCTCAGCATCGACGTAACCACCTCAAACCGCTGATTATAATCAGCCACCCTCCCTGTCTGCTGAATTTTCAGTAGCTCCGCTAGTGGATTTCCCACTGTTGAACGACCAAATCTTCGAATTACCGCCCTCTTAAACGACGCCCATTCAGCTAGTGGTGACCAGTTCTGCCTCCACTGATACCAACTCAGAGCTTCACCCTCCATACACACCGCTGCTACTGGTGACCACCGATCATGTGGCACACCATTCAACTCAAAGTATCGCTCCACCCGAAACACCCAGCCAAACGGATCCTCTCCATAGAACAGAGGGATTTCAAGCTTCCGATAGCTCTTCTCCCCTCGTATCAGGTCAGCTTGTGTAGATGTTTCTCCTTCGAATTTTTGCTCCGATTCTTCTTCAACCTCACCGGCGACTTCCTTATTGTTCCCTTTATTTTCCGTTCTCCTTAAGATTTCGAATATAGATGCAATATCCCCAGCAACCTTATCAAACTTAGCTTCAACTCCCGCAATATCCTGAACTATCCTCAACATCTCTTTCTCTACGTTATCGACTCTAGCTTCCATTCTCGTAAATACCATTCCCTATCACCTCCTCGCTCTGATACCATTTTGTTAGACCACCAGCTCTAACAGTATTCCAACCCCAAACAACAATGTCCTACACTACACACCAACACACAATCACAATAGAACAAATACACAGCAGCAATAAAACAGGGACAATGATGAAATAGAGATAGGATGCTGATAACTATTATTCCCTAGCTAGACTTTGAGGGCTAGCTGAACCTCCATACAATCACCAATCATAATATCATAATTGAATGCCTATGCCTCCCCCCTCTACCGCCTTTTATTCTCTTCTCCTAACTAACTTCCACATGACTCATCTCTCTACCTAATTTCCCACTTTACCCTCACATCCCCCTCACCTAGCCACTGCATACGTATTCCTCCTCTTGCTATACTTCTGCTGGAATCTAGTCTCAACATTCCTCCAAAGGGAAGAACACCAATAAGGGAAGGAAGGTGGATTTCTCTCTTAATCGTTCAGTGACGAAATGATACAGTAGGGCCCTTATCAACTTGGTATTGGAGCCGATTGCCATGGACGATGCCAATAATTCCACTCCAGAGCTGACAGCCATATATCAACATGTAGACCAGTGTTTTATAGAGATGCAGGAAAAGTTCGATGGCCTAGTTCGAATGATGGAGGGGTTCGGCCACAAGAGGAGCAGGGAAGGACCAAGAGGAGTTGAGAGCAGCAATAGGGCAGCGCCATCTAGGGGAGAAGAAAGACATGAAGGGAGTTCAGGATCTCACACAGTGCCATGTTATTCCAAGATGGAATTTCCTACATACGATGGGTCTGAAGACCCGTTGGGGTGGCTCCATAGATGCGAGCAATTCTTTTTGCCCCAAAGGACTCCAACATATGAGAAGGCTAGATTGGTGGCTTTCCACCTAATTGGGCAGGCGCAATTGTACTATTTTCAATTCGAGCAAGAAGAGCCAGTACTACATTGGGACATGTTTAAGAAACATTGTAACTTGAGGTTTGGACCCCATTTGAGCAACAATCCAGTTGGGGAGCTAGCAAATCTAAAACAAATAGGGAGTGTGGAGGAGTATCAAAATCAATTTCAGGTTAATTTATTTAAAGCTGGACTTATTGATGGACTATGACTTGATGTTGAAATGCAGAATCTATCAATTTGGGGGCTACCATGAACTTGGCAAGAGCATATGAGAGGAAAATGCAATTTACACAAGGCATAGGAAGCAAGAAACTCATGGAACTCTTGAAGCAGCAGAGCTCCTTTGCTATACCGACAGCCTCCCAAGGCAGCAAGGGCAGTTCGGATAACAAAATATCATCTATAAGTTCCAGCAGCGTGACAACACCTCCTGTGAGGAGGCTTACCCAAGCCAAGATGGCAGAAAAAAGGGAGAAAGGCCTATGTTATAATTGTGATGAGCTGTACACAGCAAGACATAGGTGCAAAAGGCTATGTTGGATAGAAGGAGTACAGGAATAAAAGGAAACAATGGAGGATGAAGAGGTTGATGCTCCAGAAATTTCACTCCATGCCATGTCAGGAACAAACAGCACTCAAACAATGCAAGTTAAGGCTGAAATTGATGAGTGGCCCCTGTTGTTCATTTGACCCCACATGGAATAATTGCAAAGAGCCATTCACAAGTTTCTGCTTCACGAAGTGTCGGTCAGTCTCTATGTGTTTTGTTCTATCATGCTGAACAGGATTGTGAGCTAAACTAATGGCAGCTTTGTTATCATAGTAGAGAGATGAACTTCCTTCATCCGTTAGTTGTAATTCATTCATCAGCTTCTTTACCCACAATAGTTCGCACACATCTTGAGCCATAGCTCTATATTCGGCTTCTACACTGGATCTAGCAACTACGTTTTGTTTCTTGCTTCTCCAGGTAACTAGATTTCCTCCTATAAGCGTACAATAACCAGTGGTTGACCTCCTATCATCTGGAGATCCAGCCCAATCAGCATTTGTAAATGCTTCTATCTTAAGATGACCATTGTTAGTGAACATAAGGCCTTTTTCTAGAGCAGACTTTAGATAGCGCAAAATGCGGAACACAGCTTGTAAGTGTGGTTCTCGTGGATCATGCATGTACTGACTTACCAAACTAACTGCAAATGCTATGTCTGGCCTAGTGTAAGAAAGATAGATGAGTCTCCCAACTAACCTCTGATATCTTCTCATGTCCACTGATGTAATTGCTCTCGATAGGAGATTCAGCTGGTTTACAACCCATCATCCGGTTTTTTCTAATAAGTCTAGGACATATTTTCTCTGGGAGATAAAGATTCCTCTTCTTTATCTAGCCTACATGGTCTTCCCGAATCTATTGTATCAGGTAGGGATCCAGTTTTTACTAGTTTATTTTGGAATGAGCTTTTTTCTTTTGTGTGGTACCAAGTTGGCCTTATCTTCTGCTTATCACCCTCAGATTGACAGGCAAACTGTGGTAGTAAACATAACAATTGAAATGTATTTGAGTTATTTCGTAGGGGATAGACCGGAATCTTGGGTGAACTGGTTACCTTGGGCAAAGTATTGTTATAATACTTCCTACCATTCTTCACTTCATATGACTCCATTTAAAGTGGTTTACAACAGGGAACCATCCAGTTTGTTATCTTTTGTGGAAGGAAGCACTAGAGTTGAGGCAATCGACCAACCATTGAAGGAGTGAGATAACTTTTGGACTGAAGTCAGGTTGCGTTTAGTGCAAGCATAGAAGCGAATGAAGCATTATCATGATACTAAGCGACGGGAATTGTCATTTGAGCCAGGGACTTGGGTGTGGCTTAAGCTCCAACCCTACCGCCAACAGAGTGCTGCAAAACGCAAGTATAACAAGCTTGCTCCTAAATTTTGGGGACCCTTCAAGATCTTGGCGAAAATAGGTGTTGTTGCCTATCGATTGGAATTGCCTTTGGAAAGTCGTATTCATGATGTCTTCCATAACTCGTTGTTGAAGGAGTTCAAAGGTAGTCCCCCCCTTACCACCAACGCCGGATAGCAAAATTGTGCCTCATCCACAACAGTTGGTGAAGTCACGGTGGAACAGGGGACATCAGGAGTTACTAATCCAGTGGGCAGGTTCTTCAGCTGAAGATGCTACTTGGGCAGAGTTAGAGGGTTTTACACAAGCTTATCCCGAATTCGAGCTTGAGGGCAAGCTCAATGTCGAGGAGGGGAGTAATGATAAGGATGCTTTTGTGCGTAGAACTTATCAAAGGAGAGGGAAGAAGTTGGGTAACGACTGATAAGCTGGAGAATTTAGTTAGACAGGAGAAATAATAGAAGATTAGATTAGGATAGTATTTGGATAAGGATAGTTAGCTTTTGAAAGATCCTTTCTGGTTTTTGTTTCTTAATAGAGTTCTACTATGATAGGAGTCTTAGTTAGATGGATTGTTATTTTCTTTTTCTGCCTATATAACAGCAGAATTATCAGTGAATAAAGGGACCGAAATCATTAAAAAAAAAATAGTTACTTTAACTGTAATTTATTCAGCTGGCTCTGTCAAGAGCTAGCCAACCTTCATTCAACATCGGTTCTTCCTCCAAAGGGAAGAACACCAATAAGGTAAGGATGGTGGATTTCTCTCTTAATCGTCCAGTGATGAGATCATACAGTAAGGCCCTTACCAGATGAATTCTTAGAAGAAAGAGCTTTGCTTTTTCTTAATATAAATAATTTTAACAAAAGAGTTGCCTTACTTTAATATGCTGGAGTCCTTCTAAGGATAAGAGAGAAACTTTCTAATATTAGAAACTAAAATTGAAATATTACAATTAGCTAGACTAGCAATTTAGTTTTTTGGAGTACGTCTACTAGATAGATGCTTAATTGTTCTTATTTCCTTTTAACTATGTTTTAGAACTTGGAATAAGAAATCACAATTTTGTATTGTTGCGAAATTGTTTCAGGATTATGTCTGGTAGATAGATAACCAATTGCTTTTCAGGTTTTCTTTTATTGTTATGGTGACCTCTTCTTTCTCAAGCTTTCTCCTCTCTGTTGGTCAAAGTTGTCCTTTTCTTTTTCTACAGTTCCTGTCTGCATAATGGGGGCTTATATTTCTTGCTATAGCACATTGATCTTTGTTTATTTGTTTGATCAGAATTGAAAAGAAACTAAAGAAGATGGAAGTTGCAATAACCAGAGCCAAGTCATTCCCTGTTGAATGTAACAACGTTGACAAGAAACTGAGACAAATATTTGATATGACGGAGGATGAAGCCAACTTCCATATGAAGCAGAGTTCCTTCCTCTATCAACTTTCAGTCCAGACCATGCCAAAAAGTCTACACTGCTTGTCTATGAGGCTAACTCTGGAGTATTTCAAATCTCCTTTGCATGATGCAGAGCTTGCCTTGCCTGAGAAATTTGCAGATTCCAATTTGCAACATTATGTTGTATTCTCCCGTAACGTACTAGCATCTTCAGTTGTAATCAACTCAACTGTTACTCATGCAAGAGTATGTTTTTACATTACTTTTTTCCATTTTGTAGTTTGAATTTGTTGGCTTTGATAATGACATGATTTACTTCTCTTGCTTGTTTCAGGATAGTAGGAACCTGGTTTTTCATGTTCTTACAGATGGACAAAATTACTACGGGATGAAATTATGGTTCTTAAAAAATACTTATCAGGAAGCAGCAGTTCAAGTGCTAAACATTGAGGGTCTTAACCTTAAAATTCATGATAAGGGAGCTCTCTCAAGCATGTTCTTGCCTGTGGAATTTCGTGTCTCTTTCTATGGTTTTGATAGGGCCCATTCTAAAACACAATATATTTCTGTTTTTTCTCATGTTCACTATCTCCTTCCTGACATATTCCCTGGTTTGAATCGAATCATTGTTCTGGACGATGATATTGTTGTCCAGAAAGACTTGTCTGAGCTATGGAACCTCAACATGGGAAAGAAAGTTAATGGTGCTGTGCAATTATGCTCTGTGCCATTGAGCCAACTGAGCAGTTATCTGGTCAAAAACAGGTTCGAAAAAGATACTTGTGCTTGGATGTCTGGATTGAATGTAATTGATCTGGCAAGATGGAGAGAAATAAAGCTTACAGAAACTTACTGGAAATTGGAACAAGAGGTGAGTGCTACGTTACTAAAATCTGTGATGTGCTAAGCTGCTTGGGAATACTTTTTTGCTTAACAGCTTGAATCATGCTTGATAAATTTGCTGATAAAAACAGACCTGCTATTGAACCCCCTTTGTAGATGTACTACATCCACCAACATGTTAAAACGTTGGTCAAAAGATTTCAATCCTCCATTAGGCCCTTTCCTTTTCCTGTTTGCTATGCTGTTGAGCCTTTCTGTTGTTGCAATTTTCTCTGTTTGCTTATTTGCATTACGTCTTTTATGGCACTGAAATCAGGTCAGGAAGGAAGCAGGATCAACTGCAGCTGCTTTATTGACTGCAAGCTTGATTACTTTTCATGATCTTATTTATACTCTTGATAGTACGTGGACTTTGTCAGGATTGGGTCATGACTATGGGCTTGATGAGAAGGACATTAAGAGTGCTGCAGTTTTGCACTACAATGGAAACATGAAACCTTGGCTTGAGCTGGGAATTCCGGAGTATAAAAACTATTGGAAGAGGTTTCTAAACCGAGAACATCAATTTCTGGGTGAGTGTAAGGTAAATCCATGATGAGTTGCTGGTCCAGATTTGCAGCTATCGAATTACAGAGAGATTAAGGATCAAGAATTTGTTGCTCAAAATTTTTCACTGAGCTCAATTCTCGAGTGGCATTGCAACAAGTTGTTGGCCTCTAATTTTGGTAAATAGATGGAATAGAATATTTCACCAATTATCTAGCGCTGCAGAAGAAACAGACGTTTGAGGTTGGCAGACCCCTGCTTGAAAGATTTTGGATAGGATCTGGTTATTTATTTTGTAATGCAGGGGTTGATTGGGAAGAGCCACATTGTTGGTAGGTAGTGTGAATCGATGGAGAACAATAATCAGTGCGCGGTAATGCTGCAACTGTACCTTAATTGAAGAAGAGTTAGCTGTTCGTGATGTAAATCATGGTTGAGAAAACAATTGCCGTTGTCCCCTTTAGGGCAAGTTGTTCCGGTTGTCTATTCGATTGGTAACTTCATTTATAACTTTATGTACTCGTGATGAAAATTAGCTGGCAAATTCGTAGTATTCTCTAGTGATAAATTGTTCACTTGGAAAACTGTCATTCTCAAATTTATAACCTTTTTATTTTTTTTTGAGAATTCTAAAATTTATAACTTGTTAACGGGAAGCCTAGCCTTTTCATTTTACTTTTTTATTTCCAAACTCTCATTATCGCTTTTAACCTTTGTTGAACTCTGCAAATGGAATTATACTATACGTACTCTCGGTGTTACAGTCCAACATCTACAGGTAAATAAATTCGCCTGCAATCGAAGTCACCCCTTGGAAAGAAAAGAACAATTAGCGCCCAGCTACGCTGGTCTTTGGTGAATTTTAAAATGAAAATGGAGACGTGATTAGTGTAGATAGAGAGGCAATTAAATGGATGATGTAGTGGAACTGTGGAAGACTTGTAAAAAAAATTAATGCAGTTGGGATTGAGATTAAAAACAAATTCATATTATCCAAAATACGGTGGGGAGTAAAAGCAAGATAAAATGCGGGGAAATGGCGTTTTAGCTAGGAAAGCGAGTAGCGTCAACAACAGTTTGGAATTGGAAAAGGGCTCCAGGCAGAAGCAGTAAGCAAGCAAAGGTCCTTCCAACCGAGCTTCAGGGTGCCATTGTCCTCGACCAAGGTGTAACCATCGGAAGGGAACATACCAAGTAGCAAAGTGGCCTGCGTGGCCGCATTCCCAGCAAGAGAGATGCCCTTAAAACCCGACTGCTGGAGCTTCTCTCTCCAATTCTGGAATCTCACTTGCCCGCTCCTCGAAGGCCCTCCCACTGCCAATACATTACGTATCTCTCTAGAAAGAAGCTGCTGTTCCACTACGTGCCTTTCCTCGCTTTCCTCCCCGTAGCTTGCTCCCAGCGAGTCAAACAGTGCTGAATAGTAGTGTATTGCCTCCACAAACCTTCCCAGGAACGACCCTGTATGAGTCAGGTCCTGTTCTACCACCGTCACCACTTTAGGTCCCAATCTGCAGCCAAGTCCATCAAATTAATTCATCTACCTATATATAAAACAATAGTACTTCACATTCACTGCTCGAAACACACACACCAAAAAAATAAAAGTTGGAAACTAATTTTCACCCATCAACAAAAGTTAATGATGCTAGGAAGACCCTAAGGGGCATAAAGAAAAGAAAAGAAGTTAAAAAACTTTTATCTTGGGATCCATTCCATTCCTGTGTTTCAATTCTCCAACAATCAATACATATGATGATGATGATTATTATTATTATTATATACGTATATATTCACCTTTGCAATAGCCAAAGCGTATTCGTATCGGAACCAGTTACATCGTATAGAGAGTGTTGCAACCAGTGAACGGCAATGGCCTCTCGCTTGCTGACATTAAGCCTCTCAGGGTCCAAGTTCCCAACTTTGTCGGCCACCGGAAAGAATTCGAAGGGAAGGCCCAGCTTCTGAGCGAAATCAGACAAACGCTTGCCCGTGGCCTCCAGAGTATCCATGGAGGTGCCCAGCCCCGTCAGACGCACGAATGGAGGTCCACCTGGCCTAGAAGCTAAAATGTGAAAAAGGCCAGGCCACTGCAAGCCTTGCATAATGTCCAGATCTATGATGTGCACCCTATCTTCCCTTTCGAAAGCTTCTTGTATGGCCTGATTTGCAGTAAAATGAGAGAACTTGACAAAGGGACTGATTCCATTGAACACCTGGAAAGCCGAGGCCATCTTTTGAGCATGGGTTTGGGGAAATGATGGCAGCGAAGCATATATTCCCAGGCATGAGTTCACCAACCTCGCTGACATTGCCTCCGAGAAGTACGCCGCCACTCGCTGCGCCGACGTTCCAAAGGGCGTGGAGAGCTCCGATATCTCAAGCAGCAACTTGCTTGCTTCGTCGTAATTGTCAGCGGAGACTGCCTCAGCGCATTGAAGAAGTAAAGTGAGGAGGTGCAAGCCTTCCTCGTCTCTCTTCTGTTGCCGCAGTTCTTCCTTCTTTTCCCTAGTACTAGTACCAGTACTAGCTCCGCCAGATGTTGGCGTTGCCCCTGTAGTACCTACTACTTGTTCTGTTTCAGCAGATGAAGATTTTTCTTGGTCATTGGATGTTGGAATAAATGGTGTAACAGAAGTAGAAGACGGGCTTCGTGCTTGGTGTTGATGATTATGATGATCGTGAAGATGAACATAGGCTTGGTGTTGTTGGTTTTGATCGTTACCTACTTGGGAAATCGGTGGTGGTGTTGACGAGCAGTTATACTGATGAACGATGGAGGAATTATTGGCAACAGCAGCAGGCAATGACAAGTAGGAAGCGGGTGTAGGGGCATTGTTGTTGTCAAGATGAAGACTAAGGGAAGAAGTAGTAGTACTAGTAGTAGAGGTAGTTTGGGGTAGATTATAAAGCCTCTGAGGCACGGACACCACTGCTTCTTTCCTCCTCCTATCCAAAAGCGGAGGATTATTATAAGAAGACGGAAGTGGTTCTGTGAGAGCTTGGAGCCTATACTCAAGGAGGGAGGCGAGGCTGGGATTGCAAGGATAAATAATCTCCCTCACGTTCTGAATGAGTTGAGGGATGGAGACAATGGTGGAGCTGTGGAGGAGGTCTTTTATGATGCCATCGATCCAGGCTGTTGCGGAGCTATCTTCCATGAGGGAAGTAGTAGGGATAACAGGAGGAGGAGGAGCAGGAGGAGGTGGAACTGAAACGCTAAGAATATTATTATATCTTTCTCTCTCGGGAGGAAATAAAGGAAGACCGGAAAAGCCACACACGGCTGGCGGCTGGGGATGGGATTGAGATGGGATTGATGAGGAGGGGAGGACACAGTCATGAGAAGTAAAGTTGGTTGTGGTAGATGAGGAGGACAAATATCCAGAAAGAGACACAGTCGACACAGCCCCGACTGACGTCATGGAGGTCAAGTTTGTAGAAGAAGAGGGTAGCATAGACGTCATAGTGGAGTGGTTGAGGACTACGGGGCTTAGGCTTTGATTTGGGCTTGGGTTACGGTGCACACCACTGTTACTATATGTAGTTGTTGCAGTGAAAGAAGGGCAACCAATAACGTTTTTGTTGTTGTTGTTGTCTGAAAGCGCATCCATGCTCATGCTCATGCTCATGCTCATGTAGCTGTTGTTCATCTTACGGTAACTCCTGTGACCTTGGCTGTTATTACGCGTTTCCATCATCTCTGAAGCCATTCTCTTTCTCACCATCTTTCCAATTTCCGCTATACCTTTATTGGGATCACCGGCGGGGAGGTTGGTGCCATTATAGGTACTTCTGCCGCCGCCGAGGGAATCACTTGTCAATGACTTGGGGCTGTTGTCCCTGCCACTTGCATCAACATTAGAGGCAGCCATGAAATGAAGGTGATGATGAATGAATATATGAAAGATGCAACTGGTGGTGCTTCATTGTGTGTCAAAAAAATTAAAAGAGCGTAAGTGTGGTGGTGTATGTCCAAAACAGAAAACGGTGAGAAAATTGGGACAGCAACAACATTGGGATTCTTTATCTTCGGCTCAACCTCAACTAGCTAGCTAGTGTCTGTGTCTGTCTCGTCTCGTCCAACACGCCATCCCATGACAAATTAAGACGCTCCACTGCAGCCAATTTAATATATGAATGTAGCAGTAACCTACAAAACCAAACCATGAATCTGCATTTAAGATCGATGCAGTCTTCAATTATTATATAAGCAAAGAACATGAAGCATGGATGGAGAAAGTAAAAAGGACTGAGAAGCTGGCTGTGTTGGTTAGCTTAATGTCTTTTGTGTGGGATTAGTGAAAGTGAACAATACATTCATTTCATATACATAAGGAAATGGTTGTGTGATATGAAAATAGCAGTAGGCATGTTATGTTGGAGATGGATGGGGATTGTAGTTCGTCGTTGCCTGTTTGACGTTTCTTAATTTAACATTTAATAACTTCAACTACCAAGATCAGATCAGAACAGACCAGACCAGTACTCGAGAGGTAGCTGCATCGATTTGATTTTCGTCTCAAATCAATTACAATTACCAGCTACACTTGTAATTCATTAATTTCCAAACCAAACATAACGTTTTATTTGAAATTATGAAACAACAAACAAGATACGAGGCAGCTCTTTGATTAACTGCATGCATGCATGCATATTAATAGAAAACATTGCTAAATTAAAGAAAAAACGAAAGAGTTAGAGTGGGTTTGACTTTGCGAATGAAGGGTACTACTAGTGACCAGTGAGTGGGCTGGGGCTGGGGGTATATTTTGCACGATGCCGGGACACAAACGAAATGGACAAGAGATTGTCACAGGCACAGCAGCGGAACTTGCAAAAAGAAGATCAGAACACATGTAACGAGGACATTTATTTTTACAGTACATCGAAAACTGTGCAGTTTCTGAGATGAGAAAGCTAGGCGTCTTTTTTAGTTTTTAGTTTTTAGTTTTTATCGAGAGACAAAAGTCTTCTCCCCCTCGCTGTTGCCTAAAATAACTTTAACCATCCGCAACACGTGAGGGGCTCACAAATCAATGAGCGAGAGACTCATATGTTTATTAGTACTTAACTTGACCCTGCCCCACCAAACCCAAGCCGATTCTGCTAGACTACTCGTGGGTAAGGGTTTATTTACGATGGACCTAACCTAACGGGTGAGTTCTTCTTCTCCTCCTCTTCTTCTTCTTCTTCTTCTTGTACTTGGCTCTTTCAATCAAACATCCATATACTTTTGAGCATAAATAGCCAATAATGACCAAATAATTGATCCTATTTTCTTTTTGTTGCCTTATTGTTGGCAATTGCATGGGAGGGGGTAGACAGGCATGGCCATTCTCCAGACTGATTTGAAATATGAAAGATTTTTTCACATTCATGTTAAAATATATTGATGCATAAAACGATAAGCCGTATTCATACAAAAAAAGACAGCAACTTGTCTCACCAAACATTCCTGCTTTTGCAATCCAACAACAACTAAACTATAAAATTATCACGCACGGCACCACTGTCAATTCATTCCTTCCACTTTCCTTATTCTACTACATATAATGCTTTTCTCTAAATGGGCCCTGACCCATTCCTTCTTTAAATGGGCCCTCTTCTCAGCCCACGAGGAGGACGTCTTTTCTTTTCTTCTTTTTTTCTTTTTGTTCCTGCTTCCTTATTATCGAAGATGACGATCGTGATGAGAAGAAATGTGACCCAAACCGTGGCAGTGGCCTGGAAGAACAGTTGTTCCTCCGCTTTTCAAGGAATAAGGAAAACGACGACCGTCACCCAAATCCTCAAGTCTCCTCCTTCTCTCGTCTCCCTTGATCTCCCTGACGTTTGGTTCCCTATCGCCTCCCATCAACTTCAATCTCCTCCTAAATCTTCTTGTAAGTTATCTTCCTGTTCCCTTTATTTGTGGCCTTCACACATTTGACGTTGATCGAATTTTTTTTTATTTCAACATTTTCACGTGCCTAACAGCCAATGAGCAGCAGGGTGCTGTTGTAATTGATGGGAAATTCATTGCCCAGGAAATCAGATCCTCAATTGCTTCCCAAGTTAGGAGAATGAAGGAATGCATTGGAAAAATCCCTGGCTTGGCTGTTGTTCTTGTTGGCCAGAGGAGGGACTCTCAAACTTATGTCCGCAACAAAATTAAAGCTTGTGAAGAAGCTGGTATTAAATCTCTTATTGCTCAACTCCCCAGTGATTGCACTGAAGCTGCAGTTCTTGATGCCTTGTCAACTTTTAATCAAGATCCCTCTATTCATGGAATTCTTGTGCAGCTTCCTCTACCACAAGTAACTCTCCTTTTTATCATTTTCTTCACGGTTGTCTTAAGCTTTATTGGGTTCGACCGCATTGATAGAAACCTTAAAGATAAATACAAATGTTTCCACCCCCCACCTAATCCAAATTCTATAAAGTGACCTACTCAGCATCTTGAATTTGTAGATTGGCCAGTGAAACTATTTGGTAGACTGTTCTTTTTTAGAGGTTAACAAACTTGCTAACAATATTCTTAGTTGTTATGTATGGGAATGGATTTAATGCAACATCTTTTAAGTAATTTGGTGTTGTGGATAACTTGAAAGTTCTTACGGCACAGCATTTAGATGAGGAGAAGATTCTAAATGCCGTGAATTTAGAAAAGGATGTGGATGGTTTCCATCCTCTAAATATGGGGAATCTTGCCATGAAGGGTCGGGAACCATTGTTCATCCCATGCACTCCCAAGGGTTGCGTCGAGTTGTTACTAAGGTCAGGTGTGGAAATTATTGGGAAAAATGCAGTGGTTATTGGGAGAAGCAACATCGTTGGACTGCCCACATCATTGCTACTGCAGGTAGCAGTATTTTTGCATCTAAACATTCGATTTTTATTCAATAATTTTACCGTCGTTCTGATTAGTGGTTTCAATTGAACTTTTGGGTAGAGGCACCATGCAACTGTCACCATTGTGCACGCGTTCACACCAAACCCCGAACAGGTCACTAGTGAGGCTGATATTGTGGTCACAGCTTCTGGAGTGCCAAACCTGGTCCGTGGTAACTGGTTAAAGCCTGGAGCTGTTGTTGTTGATGTAGGAACTTGTCCTGTTGAGGTATATCTTGCATCCTTTCTAATGTACAAAATGGCAAAGTTTTTAATTCCCTGTTGGTCTGCACACGCACGCACACGCACACCAAAAAAAATATAAAACAGAGAGGCAAAACTAGCAAAGGGACACACAGGAAACAGTTCTTAATGAAGCATTTCACCGCTATTAGCAAATCACTATAAATAAGGCTTGTAATGGATCCAATTTGTCAAGTTACTGAAATAAGGCTTGTAATGGATCCAATTTGTCAAGTTACTGGTTCATTCTCAGGTAGAGGATTGGTGTAATAACTTTTGGTTTCAGATTTCATGATAAACATGTTGATGGCAGGATCCAAACTTTGACCATGGTTACCGTCTCATAGGAGATGTTTGCTATGAAGAGGCAGTGCAGGTGGCATCAGCAGTTACCCCTGTTCCTGGAGGAGTTGGTCCCATGACAATTGCCATGCTTTTGTCTAACACTCTAGATGCTGCTAAGCGAGCATATCATTTCAATTAAGCAGTAATGAGGCGAAGCCAGATTCTATGGATGCATAATTCGCCTTGCTAATACATGGTATGGAAGTGATGATGCCTGGATAATCTTCATTTACCAGTTTTGTGATCATTTGGACTTTAGTGCTCAAACGACTTAGTCGATTAGGTTTACCACTTGTCTGAAATTTCTGATAATTAAGAGGAGTATAGGTGCAATCTTTGTTGAATCAATTGGCTGTGGCTAATGGTTCATTTCTTCACCACCGAAATTTTATCGCTAGGGTGCTAAATTAGGAAATACAAATTTTTGTAATGTGTATTCCATTCTATTTGTTTACCGAATGATACTTTTCTCTTTATGAGGTGTTATGTAGGGTGCAATTGTGTTGCATCCAACTACATTTTTTGATGATATGCAAAGCACGTAATTTTAAGTAGTACTACTAAAATATGTAATGTGTGTAGGGTTCAAGTATGTAATGTTTAAGTATTTTACTTTTCCAGTTTATTATTCCATTAAAGATAATACTTATCTAAAATTACAATTTCTTTCTCCCGTGTATGTTACGATTACCTTCACATTATTTGCTCAACCGAACAAAAGAATTGAACGAACAATACGTTTGATGATATACTGTGATAATGTATACACAATATTTCTTGAATCCCCTTGCCTAGATTAAACAAGAGGAAGAAAACAGTATGACACGTTCATATCTCAAAAGCACAAGTCGATCTGGAAGTGTGTGTTATTTACTGCCCTCTTTCTTTTTTTTTTTCTCAATGTGATTGCTATGTTCACAACTATACTCGCCATTTCAATGAACAATGAGAAGCAAACTGAAATTAACAAATCCAGCTGAGGGGTTAGCTACAGGCATTCATCCTCGTCTTGTAAATGACAGCTAAAAGTTTGATATTGCACACTAGCGGCAGCTTGTTCGACAACACAAATTTGTTGGATCGAATCACTAATACACAAGTTCGTCATCCTTCCACTTCATTTGTGGGTTGCGCTGGCTCTACAACTGGAGGTATACAGTCCACCTTGAAGCGTAGGACCTATTGAGGAAATTCGTTCGAGGTTAGGAAATTGCCACGCAAGAAGTTCACACAGATATCGTTATTGATAAAC
Source organism: Erythroxylum subrotundum (assembly GCA_027563845.1). Classification (NCBI taxonomy): domain Eukaryota; kingdom Viridiplantae; phylum Streptophyta; class Magnoliopsida; order Malpighiales; family Erythroxylaceae; genus Erythroxylum; species Erythroxylum subrotundum. The sequence goes on along the minus strand of JAOQMQ010000005.1, from coordinate 1,518,322 downwards.
TCTCTGATTCTATATAATGAGTGGACTTGGAACCTCGTCAGGTGATTTTGGGTTATGGTATCCTGTTATTCTCAAATACGTCGACCACAATATTTCCTCTGTTACAGAATCCTACCTTCTTAAAAAATGCCGAATAGGAGTTGTCCCAAATCAGTTTGTAGTTTCCAGTCATGCACGTGCAGAAGTTGCCCTGGAAGATTATAGGGCTAAATCAGTGACAGCTTCTTACTCTAATCAAACGCATTGTAAAGCGGATATTTAAAAGCAATAACTCACTTGGTCAGACTCACAACGCCGGTAAGGTAATATCAGCTGGGGAACCACCAACCACGCACAATGTACACACAAGTGGAAAATGAGCAAAAGAGAACACCAAAGAAAAGGCAAACAAGTAAATCCTTGCATCAAGATTCCACTATGGAACAAGGATAGGTTTTTATGTAAGAAACGAAGTGATGCTATTACAGTATACAATTAGTATATAGCTTACCGTCTTCTGTCCAGAAGGACTAGTATGTTCCACACTAAATCCAATATCCTGACACGAGTCAATGTGAAATTTAGTGAGACGGTATAAAGGAAGAATGGTTACACAAACTTTTACAGCTAGGATATTCTAATATAAAAGTCAAATCTAGTAGGCAATAGGTTCACCATTTAAATGCTAGTCTCAACAACTGAGAGTAGAATGATGTATTTTTTGATGATCATGCTGATCACATTGCCTATTCCAAAGGCAAGGACACAATGTGACCACAGTTTAAATGAAGAGGAAGGAAGCCATTTCATGGTAAAATAAGCATACATTAAGAATGTGAACTCTAGATGTCCTAAAAGGTCAGCCAGTACTGTTAATACAAACAGAAAGTATGATGCTGTCAAAGGTGAACTCCTTCGTCAGGGTATTCGATTTAAATAATACTAACAAAACAACTTCCATATTTGTTTATGCCAAGCACAACAAATAAGCTTACAACTAAAGTGCAAGATTTAGTAATGAAAGGTAATAACCTATTGACATAGGAAAAGGCAGGCCTGCAGTGTAGTTAGGAAGAAAAGAAAGCTCATATTCAAGAAGTCAGCCATAAAACAGAGTTTCAGAAATATACCAGGTTCATCTTGCCTTGTATCAAACAGAAATCCCAAGCAAGATAAGAATTTATTGACTCCACCGGCAATGAAACCTAGAAAAGTAGCAAATATTGGTGTCACGGGATACAAGAAGTTAAAGCTTAGTAATAGAGAAGAGATTTAAATATAAAGGAGGAAACATGTTCTAAAAATCAAAGCCAGCCATCTATCTACTAAAGTTGATTCCTATCTGAATTGAAAGAACAATCTCTAATTTAAGAATGTCTTGCTGCAGTCTTAGATATTTGTATTTGTAAACTAAGAGGAAGAGAATCTAGAAGGTAAGTTTGAGATCTTTATTTTTCATAAACAATTAAAAAAAATTCAGCAGTTTTCATTGCCATTCTTAAGGTTTAGAGCGAGCAATAATGAGAATATAATTTTATTAAATTTTCAACATTGGGAAGAAAGAATTCAAGTTGATCAGAAACCACTGCAAAATATCAGCTAACTTTCTCCTTCACCAACTATGTCTATTTTATTGACAGACTTCCGGAAAAGTATCTTCATGAATTTTGAAGAGTTTCAAAGCCACAGAAAAGGGTATGATTGCCACAAATCATCCCTGGCCCTCAATCACTAATTTTCAGTCTTATTTCTGACATCACAAATTATGCATCCATTCACAAAAACATCCAGATCTGCTTTCTGCATGTACTATCCAATGTATGTTTGTTTATTTCCCTACAATTGTTGTTGCAAGAACATAAATAGCTATGAAAGTTGAAGATGGTGAAGCGGGGAAATTGACTAAATCAAACTTACTTCAATGAAAACAAAAACAAGAGACACACGTTCATGCACAAGGAAACTCCTAATGTCACAGGGTTGTTAATGATTAGAATAATATCGAAAGCATACCTCATGGGTTTTCCCAGCTGGAATGGTCATCTCCTTGAAGTCATCATTATTCCTGTTATGAAAAAAAAAATTAAATTAAAAGGATAGAGCATTCCAATGAAAATGGCAACGAAGACTTGGAAGAACGAACTTGAGAATTTACCTAGCTTCCAGTGCACCTGCAACCTCTGCTGAAATAAAGAAGGGAGAATTCGCAAAGACCTCACTGACCAAATAAAGGAAAAATGCATAAAAATGGATAGAATATATTCAAAGACAGATTGAATTGCAAGCACTATTGTTCAAAGACATTGATATGCTACATTAACACACACAAGATACCACAAATGCCAAGCCACTGATCGATTTCAGAAGATAATAATACTAAATGATTAAACGAACTCAAGTTCTGATGCAGTTAACCAGGAGTGGATATTCAAGTGAATTATTTGTTAACTTTTGATTCTAGAGTCCCTTGTCTGCACCAAAGTTAAATATCAAACATTACAACTTAGGACAATTGATCTCAACATGCCATGCAAGGGATGTAAAAAAGTTTTTTTCTAAAACTTGGGAATCTAGAAATTATTTCTATAATTGCAGCTTCTACAAAGTTAGAGGTAATGTACACCAGAAAGAATTTCAGTTGCATTAGGTTTTGCATATTTTACTCATCATGAAAACAAGTTTTCTGCATTCTCTCCATTTCCCCTATTTACAGATTGATATTTGATTCCATGCATACAGAAAAAGGCAATAGGATAGGGAGTTAGAGATCCCAAAATGTCATTCAGGATAGTGATGGTGGCCAATGGCAGAGTGAGAAAGCGGACCTTTTTGTGACCTGCGGTGGAAATTATCTTATGCTAAACAGAACAACAAAATAATACTCCTTTGGTATAACATTCAAAAATAAAATAAAAGTTGCTTCTAAAGGAAAATGACTGATTTTGTTTCAAATGATAGTCAATATGAAACAGAGAAAAATAACTTGAAGCATATGCTCAGTTGCCTAACCTTAAATCCTCACTTTCTTCTCTTTGGTTTCTTTTGTTACATCAAACTATTAGTAAGAACTATAAGTTAACATCAGCAATCAAGTTTTAAATTAGAAAATAATCATATTCAAGTGCCAAGATAACTTTTGACAATAGTTTTACTTAAACCATGGCTAGGAATGATAGGGAAAAGGAATTGTATGTCTGTACTCAATATATTGTTTTCTCTTCCCATAATGATCAGATTAACTGTTTACTGGATAATTGCTACTTCTGCTCCCAGTAGTCCTTAATAGTTTCCGAACTGATAGCACTTCTAGATTGAACAAGCAACCAACCTCCGATTCCCAATTCCGAAATAAAAGAAAATAAAGGTAATCTACTGTCCGCACTTGTATCATCAAGAAATAATGAATGAAGGCCATGGAATAGTACCTAATGAAGGCTATGAATCTTTCAAACTCATGCTTGTACACATCAACTGCTTGTTCCAATACAGTAACATTATGCCCATTTCTGCCCAAATAAAAGCAGAAAGTACAGTAAGACCCAAAAGTTCATAGTAAAGTACCATGGAGTTGTATTTCCCATAAATTTTGCTCACATATTACTAGCCTCAAACCTCCTCCATGAGAGTGAAAGAAGCAGCCGAATCACAAGGACCATCGCCGTCAGGCTGTACAAAGGAGGTCCATAACGTTGTCTCTGCTCTTCCATGGGTCTACAAGTTAAAGATTGAACATAGGAATTCCAATTAATCACTAGAGCAGGTTAGGAACTATTGACATCCAGAACCATATAGCCAATGTACATGGTAACAAAAGATAGTACGACGCCATGAACACTAACGGCTTACCCATCATCATCGTTTATTTGGCGCACAAAATCTAGTAAAACCTGAATAAAAGAGAGACAAAGAGAGAAATGAAACCACACACAATAATACACATGGATCAACGTACGCATTCATAAGAGTGTGCATTGGTAGAATCAAGATAAATTAAACAAACTTATGAATTCCGTTTGTATCAGATCAAGCAACATAATAGTAATTGAATTATTTTGAATGCAGGTATCACACAACAACATGAAACATTCCATCAAACAAAACCATTTTGGAAGGGCAAAATGAAGTTAAGAGGGGCCTAAAGAGGCAGTCAGCGGAAATAAAGGCAAAAGGAAAGTTATGGATGCAAGCTGCTATGTCTTAGTTCTCAAGAAAGCAATGAAAGGGAGCGAAAAAGATCATACCTGTGGAACTCCAACCAGGTACTTCACAAGAGTTTTGTATACACCTGTTGCAGAACCGAGCTGAGCCAACTGTCTCCTCCTGAGATCACATCAATTTCCAAACTTATTAGAGAAATACAATCTATTTCATAATCAGCAATTAAAACAAGATATCTCACCTATCCATCTGTTGTCTCCATAATAGAGCATATCGATCTCGTATGCTCCCCCCTGAACTCACCAAAGCATCAACTTCTGCTTGCTTATTCCTCTCTGACCGTTCCTTTTGTTGTCTAATGAGTGTCCCTCGGAAATCTTGAGGCATGTACGTCATAACTAACAGCACATTTGAACAGATACATTAGTTAACTGTGTTATCACCATGGTGACGGAGATAAAAACCCCTTCAATCTCATGGAACTGTACATCAACATCATCGATACACTGACAGAATCAACATAAACCCTTGGACATTGCCTACTCTCTCTCTCTCTCTCTCTTCTCCGCATTTAACTTGCTCAAAAGATATTGAAGCGTAATAAAATGGTCGTAGAGAGAATGAGCAATAATATAGGACCTTTTTTTTTTCATAGGCAACAAATGTGGTGAAGGCATTCTAATTGAGAAAAATGATGCCACAGGGGTGACAGATGTAGAGAATAAACCTGTATTGAATACACGATCCGAATTTTTAGATTGGAAAGACTCCAGTGTCATCAACAAGCTCTGAAACTTGCCTCTGAGACTAGTAAAAACAGTGGCAAGTTGAGCACAATCAGAAGTCGACGGCTGCTGAAGCTGCAATGTTTAGATGAAAATGTGGAATGAACAAATCAACCAAAAGGAGACATGAAATAGAGTATAAAATGCAGTGATTTCACCAAAGAAAGAAGTTGTGGAAATTCATTTGGGAAACAGATTAGCTTACTGGTGAGGGCCAGTTGGATTGTTGAAGCAAATATAAGATTTCTTCAATGTGTTCACGATTTTTCCACATATTCTCGTCTATTTTATGAGGAGGATCCCGCGCCGCTTCTTCTACCAACAACCTTTCATCTAAACGAGAAAACCGTTGAGTATCTAAAGGATAAAATCAAAATAGGTGTTGGCATTAGCGTAGTAGCAGTTGCAATCAAATAAAATAAAAGACCTGGAGAGATAGGAGGAGAGTGGTTAAGCAAATCGAAGGCGATGGAGCGAATCTGAGAGGAAAGACGAGAGACGTCGTCAGAGAGAGGCTGGAAAGGGTGTTTGTCGTAATAAGAAGCCAAGAAGCTCCTGGTTATGGGCACCAATCCCTCCGTTGATGCCATTTTCAACACTAACCACCGCACGCAACACTTTTGTATATGTTGTAAATCTCCCCGGCGATGCTTTGGTGCTGCTATTGCCTTCCCTTTCCGGTAGATCCGATTATAGAAAATGATTAACTGCTAATCAGCTTTAGCAACATTGGCGTCAATGCAACTGTTTTCTACTTTTCTTTCTTCTTCTGTTTTTTTTTTAAGGAAAACAATAAATGAAATTGGGATGACCCGACCCCATTACGTTACACACACTCATATACCCGACCCATCCGAGACGTAAAATATACTTTGCCAAAGCCCTCCTTTTATGCGCATTGTCGAATCCCTTCTTCTACTTTCCGTATGTTACAGAAAATTCAGGAGATATCCCTCCACTCAAAGTAAACATTTATTGGTTTTTCTTAATTTTATTTACTCGATAACAGTCAATCAGGATGATTCAATGTGATGAGTTTATTCAAATTACTGTATAGTTATTGTTTAATCATTCAGACTCGGTTAATATTGTTAAGGACAGTCCAATAAGATTGCTTAAGTTCGTTATTTGCCCATAATTAACAAATATTTTAATATATCTACGAGCCTTAACCAGCCAATGAATTGTTATAGTGGCCCTGAATCTGATTCTCTGAGTCACCAAAGCACAAGCTGCTCCTTTTATATTTAAACAAATCGTTACTTTCGATTTTTAGTACACGAAGCTATAGGGTGAACGAAATTGCAGTTTGGCTTAGGAAGAAAGGAGTAAGTGCATTTAGACGGCACAAGAGGTGCAGCTACAGGTCTTGGGCACAAAAGCACAAACCCCGTAAGGCTTGTTAGGGAGTTGACAGTCAATGGCAAAGCAGCAAGGCATGGTGACACAGGAAGTGGGATTACTTGTGGAACAGCACTTGCATGCCAGGCAGAGTTGGAAAGGTGTGTTTTCCGTAGTGAACCGGTATTCAATTTCATCATCAGCTGGCCGGAACAAGTCTTGGCCCGATGCCCCAACGTTCACTGTAAAGAAAGCATATCATAATAAACATCTATATATAATACATAATATATATGGTTTTCCAGTAACACAACATCCAACTTACCCGGACAATGGATTAAGCTTAAGAACACTAACATGAGCAGTTGCAGCAGCTTTATTTTCATGCTGACATGCAATTGGTTCGGTGTGTGGTTGAGCAGAGAGTTTAAAGAGAGGAAAGGAAGAAAAAGACAGCCTAAAAATTATTTTGTAGAGAATTTTGAGTGGTGAGAACTCAATTGGCTAATGAATTGGATATTTTCATTTGTCAATTATTGTACGCATTGGATTGGACGTAAAAGCCGCGTTATATTTGGGTGAGAACTTGGAGGGCTGTAAGCCCAATACCCGATACTAAAACAGAAAGCTGGTTTTAATAGAGCCCAATACTCCTTTTTTTAGTTAAAAGTTAATATAGATATATAATTCCAATTCGAGCTTTTTAAAAAAAGAAATTTTCAACTGCCAGTCAAATATATTAGTAGGATCAAATTTTTTGTCTTTTTGTTACAATGCTCTTATCATATTCTATTAAATTTTATTCACATTGGTTCTGCTTGTTTTTTACGAGGCTGGATGTTGTTGCTTGGATCCATGATTCTGAATAGCTTCGGCTGGAGAACACCTGCAAAACAACAAAGGCACGCCGGGGGTTGAT
>JAOQMQ010000005.1:1499281-1511040 GCA_027563845.1 Erythroxylum subrotundum | reverse complement strand
GACGGGACTCCGCAAGACGGGCGGGCTGGACAGATATTGCTTCAGGTGCTGAAATGCTCGCTCGCACTCATCTGGCCCTTGGAATCAAGTGACGTCCGCTTTCCTCAGAATTTTGAAGAATGGGAGGCATTTGTCCCCCATCCTAGAGACGAATCTGCTCAAAGAAACTATCCGCCCGGTTAATATCTGAACCTCTTTCAAACATCGTGGAGAGGGCATCTGGGCAATGGCTTCAATCTTTTCTAGGTTCGCTTCAATCCCTCGATGGGTAATCATGAATCCCAGGAATTTACCGGATGCCACACCAAAGACGCATTTTTCTGGGTTTAGCTTCATCTGAAACTTATTGAGGGTCTGGAAGACTTCTTTGAGATTTTCCACAAGCTCAGCGGTCGTCTTACTTTTGACCACCATGTCATCCACATAGGCCTCGACCGATCGACCGATCTGCTCCTTGAAGACTTCCATTACGAGCCGCTGGTAAGTGGCCCCTGCATTCTTCAAACCGAACGGCATCACCTGGTAGCAGTACGTGCCCTGGTCAGTGATGAAAGCCGTTTTTTCTTCGTCTTTGAGGCTCATTTTTATCTGATGATAACCAGAGAAGGCATCCAAGAAGTTAAGGAGCTCGTGCCCCGATGTAGAGTTTACCAGCTGATCGATTTTAGGTAGGGGAAACTATCCTTTGGGCATAATTTGTTTAAGTCGGTGAAATCGATGCACATCCTCCACTTGTTATTTTTCTTCTTCACGAGTACCACGTTCGCCAGCCACTCGGGGTACTTAACTTCCTGAAGGAATCCAGCGTCAAGTAGTTTTTTTATCTCTTTCTTGATCACTTCCTGCCTCTCTCTGCCGTGCGACCGCTTCTTCTGTCTGACTGGCTTGCAACTTGCTCGGATACCAAGAGAATGCGATGCTACTGACCTAGAAATTTCAGGCATGTCGCTCGGTACCCATGCAAAAACCAACCTGTTTTCTATCAAACAATCCGTAATTTCTTTGGCTAGGTCTTTTTCAAGCTCGGAACCTAGATTTGTGAACTTGGACCGGTCTGCTTCATCCAATATGACCTGCTGTGTCTCTTCCACAAGGTTCATCCTCTCCGTTTCTTCATCGGCTCTCACATCGAGCGAGCTTGTCAAGACTACCGCTCCGTCTAATGTCTTTGTTTCCGCTAAGTAGCATTCCCTAGCGATTCTCTGCTGACCCCTGACAACACCGATTCCATGTGGCGTTGGGAACTTCATCGCTTGATAGTAGGTGGAGATAATTGCTCTGAGGGCGTTTTGAGTGGCTCTTCCGATTATAGCATTGTATGCCCCTACGAACTTGACGACCAAAAATTCAACACTTTTCTCCACTTGACATGGCTTCTGTCCGAATTTTACTTTCAGAAAGGCTCGAGCGAATGGATAGGCTGGCGCTCCCGTTATCCCTTTGATGGGTCCATCCATTGGCAGTAGTCGATCCTCTGGTATCTCCATCTGTTCGAAAGCGCCGTAATATAGCAGGTCGACCGAGCTGCCTGTGTCGATCAGTATCCGTTTCACTTCGCTACCGTCCATATTCAAGGTGGTCACTAGTGCGTCATCATGAGGGCAGCTAACACCATCCAGATCAGATTCGTCAAACGTGATCACTCCATCGTTCGACTTCATTTTCTTTGCTGACAAGTCTTCAACGACCTGCCTGGCATATCTCTTTCTGCCTGTAGCGATCGACCCTCCTGCGGCGTTACCCCTAAAAATCATATTGATGACCTTAACCGGTCGGTCATTTTGTTGGTCGGCATTTCTATCACCTCTCGGCCTGGACTGTGCCCCCGAGTTATACTGGTCGTTCGAATGGTTCTGCCTCCAAAGCCGTCGCCAATTATTGGACCGATCGGTCCTACCCTCAACATCTCGACCGGTATTTCTATTCAGGTTCGCCAGGATGAAAGGAGAGCTGTACTGTGCGGACGTTCGGCCCGGGCGGGGATTCATGGCCAGGTTGATTCGATCGTCCACGATTTTTCCTAGGGCTTCAGTATAATGGCGACCGAACATCACACCAGTCTACCGAGCGGGGGTCTGCTGTTGTCCTGGTTGAGACTGCAGGATTTGGCGAATCAACATATCCGCTGCTTCCTCTATCTGCCTTCGGGTAAGAGCGGCTTGTTGCAACGCGGGTGAATTGACATCTAGGGGATGCTGGGAGTTAAGATGCGAATTAATCTCGGCGTTATCCTCTAGGGCTACACTCTGTTCTTCTTGCTCTTGGTTTTGAGGTTGTGGTTGATCATTCTGGTGCAATGATTGTGTGTGGGGATCGGGATGTGCTGAAGGGGGAACGGCAGGTAGTTGCATCCCTAGCCGTTGTAGCATAAGTGCTGTGACGGCAGCTATATCAAGGTTGGCCGCTGCTGCCTGACTGATCTGTGTGGTTTTAGAAGTGGTGCCTTGACACCGGGCCCCACGGTGGGCGCCAAATGGTTCTGCCTGTTTTTAATGAGGCTGGATGTCGTTTCTTGGATCCATGATTCTGAATAGCTTCGGCTGGAGAACACCTGCAAAACAACAAAGGCACGCCGGGGATTGATCTCCGGCTAGCCCCTCCGACGCTCAAGTTAATCTTTTTTTTTGGAGTTTTGATCGTAGAAAGTAGAGAAAATAATAGGGTCCAGATCTCATACATGTATCAAGGTGAAATAGTACCTTATATATGAGATTTCGACTAGGTTTAGATCTTTACGTGTGCATGGAGAGTCATCACCTACTAATGGGCCACCGATGTATGGACCTGAGACTGGGCTTAATAAGGCCGACCCAACCATATATATTTATGTGGACTCTACGTAAAGTGACTGAAGATTTGATATGTATATCATTACCAACCACAAACCTTTGTTCTAGATGCGTGCTTGTCATCGTCAACAGTAATGTGTTCGGATTCCTTATTCCTTTTTTCACACCCAGTAATATTTGTGCTAATATTCATATGAAAGAAAGAAAGGATCTGGTTCACGTTCAATTTCAGTAACCTATATATATGCCTTGGGCACGGGTAGTGCACCACCACCGACATGTATTGTCATACTATATTCGGAATCTATTCAGATGCTTTTGTGTTGGCTAGCTATAGATATACACACACTAAACAATAACGTATAAAAGCTACACTCTAACGATAGAGAGTAAAGAATTCAGAGGTCAGCCTTGCACGCAGAGTGGAGAGAATGGTCCCACAAGCAAACAAGGAGAGTCGCCCAAAACTCACCGGCCAATTGGAAAAAAATCAATCATAATGAATTACAAAAATCTGAATGCGTGTTCATTTTACAAATATAGAAAGATAAATATCTCTTGAGAAGCACCGCGATTTAATTCTGAGCCACAAGATTATTGGTAAGTTGTTTGATGGACCTTGTCCAATCCGTTAGTGCACCCTTGGCTTTTCGTTGCCTTGATAATCAATCTTGACTTTGCGATGATAATCATTGCAAATTATATTTGTCGCTTTGAAGTAAAGATACATCACAGGGTGGCAGTTTTTAATTGGTACTATGATAGTTGATATACATACATAGACGGGACGCATGGGACGAGACGGGACCCCCATCAATTACTCTGCAGTCGCTATCCTTTCCTTGATTCTCTGAAGCACCTCCTCGCCCACGGCTTTTTGATCTGTGTCTTGACTTGGATAGGCATCCGCCCACTCCACCAACCCACCCTTATATTCTCTCTTCTTACATCTGTGTGTGTATATATATTTATATATATTTTCGTATAATCTTGTAATTGAATGGTAAGCAAGAGATCTAACCATCTATCTATCTAATATACTCCGTGTTTTGATCAGTCTTTCTCCTCAGCTCACACAATACTGAAACTCTAGTTATCATATGATCTAATTATTTGAGACTGGAATCTGTTATTGATCATCATCGTGGGATTCATCCGGCAGAAATAGGAATAATGGCAAGGATACACCCAAACGTGGTCTCCCCGCCGGCACCCAATAGTAATCCTCCCAATCCCAAGTCTTCTTCTGACTCAGTCGTCCTGACGGTGTGGAAGAAATCTTTGCTCTTCAACTGCAAGGGATTTACGGTGTTTGATGGCAATGGTAAACTCGTCTTCAGGGTTGACAATTACATGGCAGCCTCAAGCGACATCGTCCTTATGGATGCTTCTGGCAGGCCTCTTCTCACCATCCGTCGCAAGGTATATAAAAATTTGGTTAAAGCAACGTATACGATGATTGTTTCTTACAAGCAAAATAGAATATGTTGTTTCTGATGGATATAAATGTTATCAGAGGTTGGGACTGAGCGAAAGCTGGCTGGTTTACGAGGGTGAATCAATCGATAATCCCAGGTATTGTGCGAGGAGGCGTAGCAACATTCTGAAGCCCAAGAGTCTGGCACATGTGAGCGCAGCTGAAAACAGCGGTAACAATAGCATTAAGAGCAATAAGCTGAACAATAACATCAACAACAACAAATTGATATATGAGATAGAGGGATCGTACGCACAACGATGCTGCGTCATATATGATAATGACGGGGAGAGGCGGAGGGTGGTGGCTGAGATAAAGCAGAAGGAGGCAGCTGTAGGGGGTGTGGCTTTTGGTATAGATGTATTCCGTCTCATCGTACTTCCACTCCGAGACTTCGATGCTTCTATTGCCATGGCTATGGTCATCCTCCTTGATCAGATGTTTGGTTCTTCTAGACGCTAGCTCCTTTGCGTAGCTACTGATACAAACTTAAAAGTACGGGTTATCAACCCGCAAGTATGGTGAATTTAGCTGATTACTTAATCGGAATGTTGAAATTCAAGCCTCCCCGACTCTTTTTTTCCGACATCCATCCATCCCAGAGTCTTTCCCTTTCTTTTTTTCAACTTCCCCTAGAACATTTGGGGCTTGTATATTCGTTTACTTTTTAAATAAAAGATCAAGCTAATTAGCTTCAGATCTGCCGCCGATGGAAATTAATGTATAAATATACTCTTTTAGTTAGTTAGTTAGTTAGTTATGTATCCTTCATTATTGTCGACAAAATTTAAATGCGTTGAAGTTGAATTACCAGCAAAAAGGAAAAAAAAAATCATACTCCTCTATGTTCACAAGTTCAATGTCCGATTAAAATAGTTTCAATGACGGCAATGTTCAAATAACACTCGTCCTTTTATTGTATCTTTGTAATAGTCATTATTAATATTAATTATGTTCATTTGCGCTACAAACACTTATATTTATTGTTTGACTATTACATTTTGTTATAATATGCATGGTCGGCTCGGCTGTGATGGCATGCATATTGCTGCTGTATTATTCTAATCTCGATCAAATACGTGGATACGCATAAATATTTATTGAGTATTCTATTTTATACAAAACGAAGCCTCAGTAGATAGCTAGGCATATTACTCTCTCTCTCCCTCAACTAGGCATATTAAATTATTAAGAAACAACGAAAAACTGGAGGATGAGGCATACGAAAGCTTAATGTTTGGGATTAATTTAGTAGGTCCTTGGATATAAAGCAAGTCACAATGGAAACAACCATTATTTCTGGTAGAAGAGTCAAATCATGATGTTTTTGTGGAGCACCATTTTTCAAATAAAGATAGCTTGACTTACTGTACATGCATCTCCGATGCCATTCCATTTATGAAAAGTCGAGAATCGTGCATGCCCTCTTGGGTCACGAAAGTAAGTTGAATAAATGCTTAGTTTGGCCGAGTGTTGTATGGAATTCGTTGGAACTATGTTCCTTAGTTTTCGTAATACTTTTTCAGTTTTCTAGACGCATCGAGGAAAAGTCAGGAAGAGTTATATATTCTAGAATATCTCTCTTTGAAATAAATGTCATTACATTTTTGGTTTGTATTTGTGTGAGAAAGTAGGGGTGGGTTTGTTTTGTCCCAAGTCCCAACTCCAGCTGTCTCTGGGCTCAAAGAGCTCACAGGTTCCACGTTTTGAAACCATCGCCTCTCTCGCATGTCCCAAAGCCCACCTACCGTCTTCGTCTGGTTTCACTTTTTTAACTAAACCTAACCCCATTCCACGGGCTCTTACCAGTTACCCTTCTTCCCTCCTTCACACTTATATATAAACAAAAACAGAAACAACACACACTTGTCTTTCTTTTTCTGCGGGTTGGGTTGGGTCCGACGCGAGATCAACTGCCCCAAGATTTGCATTAACGCTTTTGGTTTCTGTCACTTCAGTCTGTACCGTTGCTATTTAATCCTCAGGTACTCTTTTTAGAGCATCTTTTTATCTTCCATTATTCATTCCCCTGCTTTATTGTTTCCTTTTTACAAACTAGAGAGACATGGGGAGCTCTGGAACAAACTGGAAGTTGGCTGATCATCCAAAGCTTCCAAAGGGGAAAACCATAGCAATGATTGTATTGGACGGCTGGGGCGAGGCTAACCCCGATCGCTACAACTGCATCCATGTCGCCGATACCCCTACCATGGATTCCTTCAAAAAGGTAATCTCCTCATTCTTTTACGTGCTCGATTTATTTTATCTTATTTTCCTATTATTTCCATTACCGGATCTATCATTCCACATGGAGTTTGGTGGCATCTGGACTGATGCATCCGTTTTATCTAGCTGATTGTCTATTTTAATTCCAGATGCTTTTTCTTCATAGAAATTGTTGTATGCTATGACATTTCTTTACATTAACATGACACTTGATCCAATTTTTCACATGGTTATATTATACGGGTTAATGAAGTCTGCAGATATAGATGTTACTCCAACTTTATGTAATATGGCTATGCTGCTATAGAGATCTGAGTGATTACAGTTCTAGATCCAGAGATGTTATGCATGGCTGGGTGACATATTCAAATCCTTTTGTTGATGTTGCAGACATTCTTTTATAGTTTGACGGACTTGGTCTTGTTTCTTCTTATTCCCTTACAGGGTGCCCCTGAGAAATGGAGGTTGATTAAGGCTCATGGGAATGCTGTCGGGCTTCCAACTGAAGATGACATGGGCAATAGTGAAGTTGGTCACAATGCTCTTGGTGCTGGACGCATTTTTGCTCAAGGGTCATCTCTCTTATGCCTATGATTTACTATTTTGGATTCTCTCATGCTACCAAACTTTGTGATCATTACTGTTTCTTATTGATTTCTGGTGAAAAATCATCACTAATATTTTTATTTATGCGTTCTTAAATTGTTCAGTGGTGAACCACATCATTGTGGTTCCTATCAATTTACATAGATGCCGTATATAATTTAAAGCATGATTTATGTATTTAAAACATTGCATGTCTTTAAAGCATGGTTAATATCTTTACATACTTTTTGTGGTAGCTGCTACGTATTGGTAATTGTTGTGCAGTGATGGCTAAAGTTTCACTCTAAAGTTGTTTATTGACAATTTTTTTATAATCTATACAATGATTGACGTAATATTTATGCCGTTCTTAATAAAAAAAGATTCTCGAGCTGTTCTTTACTTTCTGATTTTGAAGAATCATTCACCTTGATTCTAGTATTGACCTTCTTAACAACATCAAAATTTTGAAGGATTGCTTTGATGTTATGCCGTAATTTATTTTCCATTTAGCCTTTGATCCTGTAATATCTTTATTTAAGCTTTGAACTTAACAACCCTTTGCTTCTAAGTGCAGGGCGAAGCTTGTTGATCTTGCTCTTGCCTCCGGAAAAATCTATGACGGCGAGGGATTTAAGTACATAAAGGAATGTTTTGAAACTGGCACTTTGCACCTGATTGGCTTGTTGAGTGATGGTGGAGTGCATTCCAGACTTGATCAATTGCAGGTGACTTCCTGATTCATGATTTGGTGTTTTCGGTGAGAACTTCCTTCCCAAATGTATTCTTACTTCTCTCTTATCTTCTTTGTGCAGCTGTTGATAAAAGGTGCTGGTGAACGAGGTGCTAAAAGAATTCGTGTTCACATTCTCACCGATGGACGTGATGTGTTGGATGGTTCTAGTGTAGGATTTGTGCAGACTCTGGAGAATGACCTCGAAAAATTACGAGAAAAAGGTGTTGATGCACAGATTGCATCAGGTGGAGGTCGCATGTACGTTACCATGGACCGATACGAGGTATTAAAAGGCTTGCTATCATATTATTGGCCTAATTGCTTTGTATATCTTCTGGGATTATGTTTTTCAAGCATCAACTTCTTGCAAATGGAACTAGTTCCTGGTACTTGTTTCCTTTTCCTGTCATTGTTGAAATGAAGTGCAATTTATGGCAGAATCCCTGGATGTATGGGAAGCATTGCTTATTATTGTTTCTGCTGACAAATTATTCTGGCATTGTTTCTCTATGTTGAGGATTGGTGGATACTGCATTAGTCTCTAACGAGCATAAGTATTCAGCATATTGTTGTTTTGCGAACGGCAAATGTCAAGTATTCTAATGGGGCTTCTGTACTTCCTGGATTGGAATTTCTGTGCTTACCTGTTGCCGATCTCTTTGAGTTGAAATGGGTGACTATTCCATTTCAAACGATGACAATTAATAATCAGCGTGTTGGCATTCTTTGCAGTCTTCTAAACAAGATATAGGATGACTTGGTGTTTCTGGTAGGGTAATAAATTTAATTTCATACCTGCTTGCTTATGAGCTCCCATGAATCTTTTACAGAATGACTGGGATGTTGTGAAAAGAGGGTGGGATGCTCAGGTTCTTGGTGAAGCTCCACATAAGTTTAAAAATGCTGTTGAGGCTGTCAAGAAACTGAGGGAAGATCCCAAGGCCAATGATCAGTACTTACCTCCTTTTGTCATTGTTGATGATAGTGGCAAGCCTGTGGGTCCAGTTGTGGATGGTGATGCTGTTGTCACATTTAACTTCCGTGCAGATCGGATGGTTATGCTTGCCAAGGCACTTGAATATGAGAATTTTGACAAATTTGATCGTGTTAGGTTCCCTAAAATCCGTTATGCAGGAATGCTTCAGTATGATGGTGAGTTGAAGCTTCCAAGCCATTACCTTGTGTCTCCTCCAGAGATTGAAAGAACATCTGGTGAATATTTAGTCCACAATGGTGTCCGTACATTTGCTTGCAGGTGAGTTTGCTTCATTTATATCTTGTTTTAGAGGCTCCTGCATGCCATTGATGGCCATTTTGTTCTTAAAAACAGTGCGATCTTGTCGATTGCCCTTGTCTATCTGTACTTTTTTGTTGGGATCAGAGGCAGAATTAGGGCTTTTCAACTCTTTGGGTTGACAAATGCCTTCTTGGTGCATTTATTCTTAAAAGATCTCGGTGTGGTTGTAGTTTATGGGCGTACTTATTCTGTTCCTGCTTATATTTCCGAAGCTATTGTTTTTCCTAATCCCCGCTTCCAAGATCTGGTTGTAAAGCCATACCACTGTTTTAGACTCAGCCCTGGACATCTCAAGCATGGCAATTGTTGTATGGCTGAATGGAGTTGAACTAGGGTTGACTTAAAAGAAACATTAAAGATCTTTTAGGGGTTCAACTGGGTTGGAGTGTATGATCTTGAAGAGTTAAGCTAAGTTCTAGGGGTCCTTCCTGTTTTCATTTCAATACTTCCCAATGCAACACTGAATAGTGCTTGTTGATGCAGTAGGCAAGGGGACCTTATTATTTTGAAATGGCAGGTTGACTAGGTAAATGTGCTTATTATTCACCTTTAATGATGCAATTGTCTCTTAGTATGGATGGTGGCAAAGTCCAAATTTCCCATTTCACTTTATTCCGTGGACCTTATTTCTCTTCGTTTATAATCTTACAATCTTCATCTTTTTCAACAGTGAGACTGTTAAATTTGGTCATGTTACTTTCTTCTGGAATGGAAATCGTTCTGGCTATTTCAACCCTGAAATGGAGGAGTACGTAGAAATTCCCAGTGATAGTGGAATTACTTTCAATGTCCAACCAAAGATGAAGGCATTGGAGATTGCAGAAAAGGCGAGGGACGCCATTCTTAGTGGAAAATTCCACCAGGTGATTGATGCACGTTAGTAAGTAATGTATAATTACAACTCATATGGAAGTGGAGATAACCTATGGTTTCCTGTTTGCATTAGGTACGTGTGAACCTACCAAATGGTGACATGGTGGGACATACAGGAGATATTGAAGCTACAGTCGTGGCATGCAAGGCTGCTGATGAAGCTGTCAAGGTATATGATGACGTTGATATCTATTTATATACACTCATGGTTTTGGTCTTTTGAGCTTCTATGAACCCATCTAGTTTCACAACTTCTTGAAGTTTCAGGTCATAAGCAGAGTGGTGCAGATATTGACATTTAGCAATTTATGATTTACATTTGATGTGTGCATTGAGTGTTGCGTGTGGTATTTCCTTGTCTGATTTTTACATTAGGGTCGAGTAGTATGGACCTAGTTGTTTGGTGGAAGTAGTTGGTTAATACCGGAAGGAAAGACCTATTTTATGACTTCCTTGTTACTGAATGGGAAGTAATGTGACTGCAGATTATAATTGAAGCAATAGAGAAAGTTGGTGGAATATATGTTGTTACCGCGGACCATGGCAATGCGGAGGACATGGTGAAGAGGAACAAATCTGGCCAACCCCTTCTCGATAAAAATGGCAACATTCAGATCCTCACGTCTCACACTCTTCAACCAGTAAGTGGCTGTACAGTGTGTTATTAATAACAGGCTTTTCATCATACAAGTTTCATAATTGGGTCCATTGCCTCAATATTTTGTTTTCTACGTATAGGTGCCAATAGCGATTGGAGGTCCAGGACTGGCCCGTGACGTTCGCTTCCGTAGCGATGTTCCTACGGGTGGACTTGCCAATGTGGCTGCAACTGTGATGAATCTTCATGGATTTGAGGCTCCTAGTGATTATGAGCCTACTCTCATTGAAGTCGTTGATCACTAGGATAATTACTTTTTTTTTTAAATCATAAAACCCTGGAACGAGGAAATGATTCCATTACTGCTTTTTAGCTAGCTAGTTAATAAGTTACTAGGGCAGGCCAGCAGGAGTTGCGAGCGGTGAGCCTGCCCTGCCCAATATTTTGGACTTTGTTTTCGTGTTCTTTTTTAGTGGATTTTCAAGAACAGTGTATTAAATTAATCTTAGACTGATTGAAATAGTTGTCGCCAACTTTATTTATTAAAACGCTTCTTTTACCGGGCATTAAAGCAAGTATTGTGTACGTGCTTTCGAGCAATAAAAAGTATCGTAGCGTTTGGTTACTGTCCTTGTGGGTGAGGACCGTGGATAGGGACACAAAAGTTTTGTTCTTCGTGTTGTTTGCTTGCTATCCTCATTCATTTTCGCTCCGTCTTCAGAGGACAAAGACATAAATTTTTGTTCCTTCCAAAACTGAGGTACAGAAATTCTTATCCGAAGGAAAAGAACAAAACGCATAACGAAATGACAGAAACACCTTCAATAATCAACTGAAATCTAACAAAATCACTCTCACAAACTATCTCTTGCGCTCTTCTTCCCTTTGGTTCGTCTCCGCTTCCCTCTGGTTCGTCTCTGCTTGTGTTTTGCAAGGAGTGTAGTTTGAGTTTGGTAAGAGTGTGATTGGTGAAAATTTCTTTTGAGAAAATGTAGAGAATAGTTGGGGTAATGATAAGATTTTTATCGAATTCTTCCGTTGTGAGGAAGGAGGCAACGCGACTTGCCTCTTCCTCATCCTCTTTCCTCTTTGATGATACCTAGTTGCAGGTTTCTATTTTCGCTCCTTTATGGTGCTATGAGAAGAGAACTTCTTGTTAAAGGTGATTTTTTTTCTTC
>JAOQMQ010000005.1:1430064-1490688 GCA_027563845.1 Erythroxylum subrotundum | reverse complement strand
AGACCAAGTCTACATGGAGCAACTTCCTGAACTTGTTGCTCAAAAGAGCATGGTTGCATATGTTGCCTAAAGAAACCATTCTATAGCCTCGAACAATATTCTCGAGCCTGATTGTAGAGAATGTGTACAGCGTACTAGAGTTCAACATCAAATGATGTTAATCAGACCACTCTATTTTAGCATCAGACGAAAACATGGACTCAGTTCTTATAATCACCCATGTGGGATGACATTATACTCACTAGATGTAATTTAGGTGAGATTGTTGAGCTAAATACCTATTTACAACAACAATTTCAGAGACAACAGTGTGGTCTTCTACAATAATTTCTTGAAAATTCAGAACCAATCTTTTAATGTAGTGAAAAAAAACAGTAATACAAACAAATGATACATGGCATTTGATGCATTCTTAAAAAATTTCAATGCTTTAACAGAATTACCTCACTTCTCTCCACACTTCTCAACCCTGGGTAGACTAGGGCACCCCAAATGCAAATCTACAAATTGCTACACAGACCTAAGATAATGACAGCATTGGTCTGGAAGAAACATAATGATACACAATTCATCACAAGTCAACCAATTTGCAACATGAAAGCATGGTGGAATATCTCTAACACTACTCACTTACAGATATGTAACCTGCTCCTTAGTTGGACCATACATGAACCAGACCATGTCTATTACCAGTGTAAATCTCATTCCGCTCTTCATCATAGAAAAGGGCAGTTATATCTTCTAAAGCCTCCACAACTGTACTTCTTATCATAGAATGAGTCTGCTTTAAACCGCTAGAACTGCTGCTACACTCATAACCCTTGCGACTGCCATTTGTGGCATTTATCTTAGCCAAGCATTTTCCTGTCAAGATATTACTAACATTGATCGATCCAGCTGCATCAAAAGCAAAGAATAAGATTAGGAACTCCCACTATAAATCTGCTGCATAACACCGAAGGCAATGTTCAGTTCAATTTGACACATAACCTCGATTCTTAAAAAGAACAAACCCCACTCCTTTCTAAAACCTCCACGAGGAGGCCCAGAAAGGATTAAAACAGCATCAATTTTCATCAGTTGTGCCATTCAGCCAATAGTCAAAAATAGATCTGGCTTCCTTTCTTGTCCATATATGATATCAAAATGGTCTCTGCCCTCTATGTAGCAAGCAGTAAGACAAAAGATAAAATCCTGACTTTAGCTAGGTTTATAAAATAAATTAAGGCATTGATAGTCCCACCCTCGCCAATAAAGTATCGTAGAATATCTGATTCTGAATTATACAACCAACTATGGCTGCCGAATGCCTATGGCAGCAACTTTGTTGGGTTTGCCTCACTTTCAAGTTTTATATTTTCTAAAAAGGCCATAACATAGGACATTTTTAGAATCCGAAAATTTTGCAGCCTACCAAACTTTCAGGTACATCTTGTACCACAAGATGAGCTAACATAATTATTATTGCTTTTAGTTCATTAATTACAATATCATCATTACATCTACAATAAAAACTACAACGGAAAAGAAACATCAAAATCATGAGTTAGTACCTCCTATAAATAAGTTAGAACACTCCAACAGATAACATCTGTAAATTGTTACACAGCAAAAGTTGAGCATTATCAAAACTTGTTACGAGAAGGATGTAGAATGATTACCAGTTCCTTCCATCCACTGGTCATCAGACTCGGCCTTGCAGTAAGAGATTATAAGGTCCTGATCACTTGTTATATATATGTTATTTGTGTTACAGTCAGGATGCCATAGTAGGTGATCCTCGAATGATGTCACAAGCTCGCCGCGAAAATTCCAAACAGCAACAGTCCTATTTCTGAATGTTAAGAATAGCTGGTTTTCATACAGAAATATAAACGCTGAGGGAGTCATGAATTCTGTTTTGCTAACTTCCATCAACTCAGCATTTCGAACCTGTAGGTAGCAGCCTGCAGTTATTTTGCTGAAGAAAGTGAATGGTGCAGGCGAAAGACTAAAAGAGATAGAAAGAACATACATCAAGAATCTGAAGATTCTCATTCTCCTGCTTGACAAGAAGTTTTTCATTGAATTGTTCAATGAAGTCAACCTTTTTATTGCGATGAAGGAGATGGTTGAAGGCTTTGAGAACTGTGCCGTCTTCTATGGACAAAATTTTAAGAGGAACATGGCCACTTGCTCTATTGAAAATCAATAGCATGATGCCTGGACTGTAGCCAATAGAATTAATAATAACAACGTAAGAGCAGTTATACAACAGGTTGACAATATTTTTTTTAAAAAAACGACAAGTTATGAGATATATTTCAGGACTCAAACAAGCTTTTTAATAGCTATCACTTGCATTACACATCATTTCATGCAACCATTTCTGGTTGAACCACTAACACTACCAACAACAACAATTAACCTAGTTAATAAAACTACCATTCACAAGCACACATAATCGCGTACACTGTGTGGGTGAGCGAGAGAGAGAGAAGGTACCTAATCTTGATCTCTTGTACATGTTTGTCCGAAATAGAGTACAGCATTGTATAGTTTTTGAGATCAAAAACCTTGTAGATGCTGAAAATAAACACAAAATATTTACAAAATGATAACCAGAATGTATTTGGGAAACAAATAGGAAATGAATTGTAAATGCACCTGTCTTGTGCGGAGTAGGTCAGAACCTTTCCATTAACATCATCAAACTCTACAAACCCTGGCCACTTCAAGGACTCAGATTCAAAAAGGGCAAAACCTGCATCTGGTTTGCCCCTTCGGATGTACCTAACCATTTAAAGTGAAGTTAAGCATTTCATAACATGCAAGACTTAAGACAAAGAGAAAGACCACACAAACAAGAGAAGATGTCAACACACTCGATTCTTGTTGATCTACATTTCAAGGAGCTGAAACTGTCTGAAGCATAAACTGAAACTGTGATAAGTGAATCGTTGTTTTTGTTGTAGAAGAGGCTCCGAATTACTTCATCAGGACTTACATTGAGAAAACATATCCTCTGGTTTGTCTCTGTAAGTAAAACAATCAGTGTAACACATGTACAATGGTTTCAACTCATTAGGAAAAGCACATGAAATAAAAAAGTGAAGTTGGTGAGTGAAACTGTTGTAGTTCTGACATCAATTATACCTCTGCTAAAAGCTGCGCAAACACCAGAATGTGCAAGAGCAAATACAATGTCACGTGCAGCTACAATTTCAATGACTTTCGTTCTCTTCATCAAAAACGGTAGCACTACTGAACAGTGGCCCTTGGGATCATGAGTATCGTATTCTTCCTAAAAAGGAAAAACAAGAAAATCAATGGGCTTTCTTCTTTTCCATCTAAATTACATAACGATTAAGTCCCATATCAAGGCAGAAAACTAGTAGACTGCAACAAATTATAGAGAGAAAAGAAAGATTCAAGGTGAATTGGTCGAGATCTTAAAAATGAAAAAAAAAACAGACAATTGAGTTGTTTCACAGTATGCTCGAACGTATGACTAGGCTGAAATAGTCGAGAAAAAAATAGAGATTTAATTGAATAAAAAACAAGGCGATGATAGTTTTGAAGGTATTCATGGAGTAATAATTGAAGGAACAAAAGAAACAAGAAGTACCATCAAACGCATGTTGCGAAACCTCTCTTGGGCATTGCTCATACTGAAAGCACGATCCCTGTTGGAGCAAATCTCGCGTCTCTGAAGCTTCTTAACGGTGTTTACGAATCCATCTACACGTGGCCTTTTCTTCGCCACGATCCTCCTTCCGGAGCATGGCCTAGGGTTCGCCGATATCCTCCTTCCTTCCATTATCATCTTTTAATTATGAAATTGAAATTCGGCTGCCTTTTCGTCCTTCTCTTCAAACAGCAGCAACCCCCGTAAGTCCCAAATAAAATAAAAAAGGAATTCAAGCTTAGTTATTGTGTCCGTAACTAACAAGAGAAGGGAGAACAGAGATTGAATGAAGCACAATGGGGTGTCTTCGTCTTGATTACTCCCACTGGGGCTTAAGAGTTTGAATAATAAATTGCTGATTTGTAATGCAGCCAAGCCCTAAACCCCAATCTCAATCCCAATCCCAATCCCTAGTTGATGAAAAGAAGAGCAGCGACAGCAAACAATTTGAGTCTGGAGTATGCGGTGTTGTGTTGGAAGGAAAAAAGACGGCGAGAGAGACAGAGGCGTACATCCGTCCGACGTCGTCTCATGCGGTCTAATGTTGACTCTCTAAACCCAGTACTAGGTAAGTGTAATAGATATCCCTTACTAATTGTTTGTGTTAACATTTTCTCTTCTTTATTTTAATTTATCAAATTCATTGCAGAACAATAATACATAAACCAGCATATGATTTTTTTTAAATTTTTAAAACGGAAGAATTTGCAGCTGTTATATTGGATAAATTTTCGTATTAACACAACAGTCTACAAATCGAGTATTTCGCACTAAACAAGCTCGATCGACAAGCTCAGTCGAAAAAACATTAATAAGAAAATTTGAACACGTGATCTTTTAAAATCATGCTCTTCATTCTGCCAACTCGGCCATCCCAACATATGAATGTTGATAAGGCTTTATTAATTTGTAGTAGCTATCATCGTCAAATAAAAAAATTTGCTTTACAATTTTATATTTTTATTATTTATAATATCAATAATCACTTATATTTATTAACCACTTACATTTTTTAAATAAAAATATAAAGCATATAATAATTCCATGCGGTACGAGTACTTTATTTTAATTGTCTAATCTTTAACTTTAAAAAAATTATTATAATTTTATTTTTTAAAAAATATTTCTCTAAACTTTGGTTAAAAATAACACAAAAATATGTAATTTAAACCTTAACTAAAATTAATTAAATTTAATTTAAAATTAATAGCTTAAAATAATTATAATAAATTATTATTTTGAATTTAGTTTAATCGTTGCATGTATAAAATTTATAGTGCGTGTGTTTTATTATTATTTAAATAAAAATATATAATAAAAGGTTTTTAAAATAAGAATTCAAAAAATAGAAAAATAACCTTTACTAAAATATTTGAACATTGGACATTACATCTAATTTAATTTTAACGGATTAAGTTAATTTTGATTTAATCAAAATATTAAAATGATATTATTTTTTAACTTCTAGCACTACTCGTCGTCCTCTTCCTCCACTTGGGTCTTAAATTTTAAAAGTATGCATACACGTGGTTAACGTTGTATATATATATTTAACGGAAACGGCGACGGTCATTGCGATGGATGGGTGTTGGTCAAAGCTGGAAACGCGCTTTGTCCCCCAAATGACCTTAAATGTCGTATCAGAAAATAGAGACTCATTCTTATTATTATTCTCTTCTTCTTCCTCCTCCTCCTCCTCCTCCCCATCCCCCTCCTCCTCCTCCTCCAGTAGTCACTTTGTTACTCATGATAATGGAAGTTGCTGATCATGCACCCTCCACTACTGCTCCTAAGAAATCCTCCTCCTTTCGCCTCCGTAGCCCCAGCCTCAACTCCCTCCGTCTCCGCCGCATCTTCGACCGCTTCGACGAGAATGGCGATGGCACCATCACCATCCACGACCTCAGCCAAGCCCTCTCCGTCTTAGGTCTCGATGCCGACCTCTCCGAGTTCGAGTCCACCATCAAGTCCCACTTCAGGCCTGGCAACGACGGCCTTGAGTTCGAAGACTTCGTGTCCTTACATCAGTCATTGGACAATGCCTTCTTCGGGGACCTGTTGTTGGAGGGTGAAGGAGACGATGATCGGCATCAGGAGGAGGAAGCTGACCTCTCCGAGGCCTTCAAGGTGTTCGACGAGGACGGCGATGGGTACATATCAGCACTTGAGTTGCAAGTTGTGTTGAAGAAGCTGGGATTGCCTGAAGCCAAAGAAATCGATAGAGTTCAGCAGATGATCGTCTCCGTCGACCGTAATCACGACGGCCGTGTTGATTTCTTCGAATTTAAGGACATGATGCGCCGTAATCTTCTCGTTCGCTCTTCTTGATGATCTCTTTCGGTCTATCTCTATATCTTCTGTTTCCCATTCGTTTTCTCTTCTTCTTTATGCATATGTTGCTTGTAATCATTCCTTCACTATTAAACTATATCAAACCTCACAGGTTTTGTTTCACTCTATTCTCCGAAACCCTCTATCTTTTGA
Organism: Erythroxylum subrotundum; assembly: GCA_027563845.1. NCBI lineage: Eukaryota > Viridiplantae > Streptophyta > Magnoliopsida > Malpighiales > Erythroxylaceae > Erythroxylum > Erythroxylum subrotundum. The sequence goes on along the minus strand of JAOQMQ010000005.1, from coordinate 1,484,537 downwards.
GTGAATCAAGCTCCCACTTGATAAATAAGATCAAGTTGTTTAAGATACGCTGAATCGAACATGAACAATAACCAAATTATAATACAGACAAAAAGTTGCTGAATTTATGCTTCATTTCATCACATGTTACCTGCAGGATTCCGGGGTTTCGTCAAACACGAAACCTGTTTACCTTTCTGCTTAATACATTCATAATCTGTATCTATATACAAACAAAAACACAGAATTGGAATGGTCAACCAATTCATTATGAAAGGAAACAATCCATAAGTCAGGTGACTACGTTCTCTCTCGCTTTGTTAGAAGTTTCTTTCACGGCGGTTCTTTAGATACCAAACAAATAGGTGAGGTCAAAGCTGTCCCTGTCAGTTATAGAAGTTTCAGAGCAGGAAAGTGAATACTTGTGATGGTTTTGGAGTCTACTGAGTACCAAGTATACGAACCTCCGGAGGAAAAATAGGTGAATATATGCATTTGTGTCCCAAAAAAAGTCCAAATCGACAACTTCAAACAGTCACCAACCTTGGTCTAACATTGGACCATGACTAGCAATAAATTTTTAGATAAATAGGTATATTTCTTGACTGGGGTATGAATCATGCTTCATCTTCTTATTACTCCAACAACTTCAACCTCTTATCGAATCTAAATGACACCATGAGGCTCGATCCTCCTTGGTGATCAAATATATAGCAGAAGCAACCAAGCGTTTCTTTGAAGAGATGAGTGTGTCGTTGAGGAGGAGGAGTAGTAGTTGTATCGACATAAACACCTCTCAGTTGCTTGTATTGACGGACGTTGACGAAGACTACGACGGATCAAGCAGCGATGATGATGACTCATATATCGAAATAGCTATTGGAAACACACCTGTTCTTGAAGAGAATCATGATATGGATGAAGGTAACGAAGCTATGGAGCTTCCTTTATCTTTATCATCACGCAGAGTTCCCTTTTCCCAGGTCATATTATCCACTGAAACCGATTCTTTCACAACCTCCACCACACCTACATCATCATCAGCAGCAGCAACAACAAAATTCGCTGTGAAGTCCTGCAATACTACTTCTCTCTCGACTGAAGACGATGAACTGGATCCTTCTTATAGAATCCAAGAGTGCAGTACTCTAAAACCAAAGTTACTACAGTTCCCTGCCATTAGTCGTCTCTTCAAAATATTGACGTCCAACTTGAAGGTATCTAACAGTTCATCAGACATCAAACTTACCAATCACCTGGTGGTGCTTGACAAGTTCAGGTGTATCGATAAAGGAAAACGAGAGGAGGAGTCCAACATAAAGACAAGGACGAACAATGGCAGCTTGATGACTAAATTACTGATCGGGTTCCGAGCTCTGAAGATAGGAAGAGTGGTTACTTACATGGTGAAGCCAAATCCACTTGCAGGCAAGAGTACCAGAGAGGAAAGAAAACCTGATGGGGCATATCGAAGACTTATGAAACCATTCGACAAGAGGCTGATAGAAAGAGCTGGTAAGAGATCGCTGAAGATGAACTTGGGAGGCATAAGATGGGTTTTGGGAGGCATGAGTGTGACGAAGGTCCAAAGCTACCCAAGTTCTAACCAGTCCTCTCCAATTACCAAAGCTTTTCCTACTCATACGAGTGATAATTCAGTTCAGGCAGCTATCGCACATTGTAAAAGATCATACCACATGACTCCCTGAAGTTAGGAGAACAGGGAGATCATGTCTTGTCTTTTACTTACCTCAATGTTCTTTTGTTCACATTTCAATTTGGTTAGAAATGAACATAAATTGGATTGAAAGTGAGTCCGGGTCGGCCGACCCGATTTTGATCATATTGTTAAACTCTTCCTTTTATTTCTTATATACCAAATTTGTTCAACAATGCTAACTACAAGAATGCAACTTATTTATTGGAAGGTGTCTAAAGGAGTTGGTTGAATATAAATTTGATCACTTTTAAATGTAATACACAATTTATTAATTACTTAATTAGGCATAATAAAATCTGATAAGTTTTAGTAAGCTTGGAGTCTTACTTTTAAATGGACTTATATAATAAATTTAGCATTCCCCATAAAGTAAGTTTAATTAAACTTAGACAAAATTTAATTGAGTTTAAAGTAAATTTGAAAAACTTAAATCTATTTGTTATATCAAACTTTTTATTTTAAATTGATAAAATATATAAAAATATTCTAAATTAGATTTAATCCAACCATATATCTTAAGTTTTATTCAGTTGGATTTTATTATTAAATTTTAAATCAAACTCTTTAGATAAAGAAGACATTAAGGATCAGATCGCGTATTTCAGTTCCTTTGAAATTGGGCTAGCAGGGATATAATGTCACTGGAATCTTTTAAAAGAAGTGTGAAAAGTCTAAAACAACCTCGACGTGAGAGGAAGAAAGAGAAGCGATCAAAAAGAAGATCAGGAGGAAGTTTCGTGGTAATGCCAAAGAAGCTGGAGGGTACCGTGGAAGGGAACGAAACATGCCATGAAAAAACAAGAAAACGTAATAACATTACACGGACATCACATCCAACCACCGACCATTGCGGTGATAACGAAGTTCCAGCGTCGTTAGGTTCCTTCACTTTCAACCGTATCTAAAATTCGGGAGAAGATCATCTGTACACAGTGTAAATCCTGTTTCGCACAATTTTATCTATCCATTTTTTTTAAATTGTGTGGAACATAATTGATACAGAATTGTAGGTACACAAAATTTGATCCCTCAATCTTATTTCAAAACTAAAATTAAAATAATTAACGAACTTTATTAATTAAACATTGACGTTTTATTGCTGAGTCGATACAAAATGATGATTTCTTGAATCTGAAAACGCTTCAATCATTTAAAGCATATAGAGACCTGACCTCAGAAAGCTTTGAATCAAAAACAGAAAGTCTCAACAACCTTTCAGCACGTAACATACTTTCTACAATTTGCAAGCTCTAACCAACAACTTCCATGAGTTCACCTGCAACCACATATCGACATGGTTCAATCATATTTTTAAAAATTATTAAAATATATTCTTATATTTTAAATTTTAAATTTTATTTATTCAAAAAAGATAATATACAAGAAAATAAATTATGAAAATTAATCGCATAAATGACTACTATATACTTATAATTTAATAATTCTCTTTGCATGTAAATGTTATCTTAAAGATTTGATCGAAAGCTTTCGAGTTTCGAGTATTTAACTGACAAAACGCGCGAACCGAGAACAGGTTCTATCGTGTTCTCTTGTCTTCTATTCAAGACTTAAAATAAATCTTTCTGTACTCTTCTCTCTGATTTTCCCTCTTCGTCTCGCAACCGCAAAGCAACTTCTTGTTCTTGTGTTGTCTACTTCACACTCACGGACCTTATCTTCCTCTCAACGGAAACCACTCAGTTCTTTCTTCTCCAGATCTTTGGGTACGGTGAAATTACTGCTGTTTCAAAGATTTGTCACTTTATTTTCCAAACACTCCCGCACACGCTTCACTTGTTGAGTTTCTCTCTTTTCCTGGAGAGCGTGGTTTCGTTTCTGTCTATAATTCAACTTCAACTATAGAGCATGGACACGTATCTTTCAATTTCTGGCGGTCTCCTTAAAAAGGATATATTTTTATTTTTAATGTTTTAACAATTTCATATTTTTTTGCTTAAATTTTTTGTGAGTAATTTAGCCTTGTTTGCTTTCATGTTCCCATTAAGATTCTAAATTTATCAGTGGGTTTCACTTGTTTCGTCCTTTTCTCTGTCAATTTTTCTTTTCCCTTTTTCTCTCCATTTGTTTGGTTATTCTTTCTTTTGTCTGTGTGTTTGTGTGTAAGTAAAGTGGAGCTTCGGGATTTTTGCAGATAAAGTGAAAGAGAGTATTTTGATAAGGGTTTAGTTCAATCTCTGTCTCTGTGTCCGTCTGAAACTAAATTGATGACTACAGAGTCATCAACTTAATTAGAAGCTTCTGAATCCATCTCCTTAACGTAGATTTGATCTTTTAGGTCCTTTTTCATAATATTTCACTTACCCCATTTTGTTTGCTAATTTCGTTTTCTTTTTCATTGCTTTGTCTCAAGTCAAAAGACTGTTAGACGTAGGATTGGATTATGGCGTAAATCAATCTAATTCACTTATGATTAATTTCTTTGGTGGTGCAGTGGCATATTCCAATTCAATCCAAGGTGCATCATCTGGAGTCTGGAGCAGACTGTGGTGAATGCGTGATAGTCATTGTATTAACAGTTCCTGGAATTGCCTTAAAATTCAGGACATAACATGGAGAGGCTATTATCAGCAGTTGCAACGATGGAAGATCACGTTGGAGAAGAGTCTTTGTGGGGAACCATCAAGATTGCAGTTTTACCTATCGCTAAAGTCTTTACTATGTGCCTTTTGGGATTCCTAATGGCTTCCAAATACGTTGACATCTTGCCTGCCAATGGAAGGAAACTCTTAAATGGGGTAACTTTTTTGTCTCTCTATGTCAAATCATTTATTAACATTCATTTTTTCTGCTCAATTGTTATTCCACAAGTGGAAATGACACTATCATTCATTTAACATATCTTGCAGTTGGTCTTTTCACTCTTGCTTCCTTGCTTGATCTTCTCTCAACTTGGGCAAGCTGTCACTTTAAAAAAAATGTTGGAATGGTAGCTAATTATTTGGCACCTCTCCTTCTTCTCTATATTTTCCTTCTCTAAGACAATTATTTAGCATAACACCTTGTGAAATTGCAGGTGGTTTATTCCTGTGAATGTTGTGTTGGCGACCATATCTGGTTCAACAATAGGCTTTATTGTTGCATCTGTTGTTCGGCCTCCATATCCATTCTTCAAGTTCACAATCATACAAATTGGAATTGGTGAGCCATTATTTGAGAAATTTTAACTTTTAATTCTTGCTCATTTTATGTTCCTACTATGATTCCGTGCAAGACATTTCCATGTCATGGACCATTAGTATGTGGAACATGAAAGTTGAGAGTAACTATTGGAAGTATTTTGGCTTCTGCATGCCTCTTTGGATCTTCATTTCATATAACATACTGGATTTAGTGGTTATGATTATACCAATAATGACTGCAGGGAACATTGGGAATGTGCCACTTGTCCTGATTGCAGCTTTATGTAGCGATTCATCCAATCCTTTTGGTGAAACATGTAGCACAGAAGGCACTGCCTATATTTCATTCGGCCAGTGGGTAGGTCTTGAAATCTCTTGTGTGGTTTTTATGAATTCTACGTTACCACTGAGGGTATGATCTATTTCATCAAATTGAGAGGCGTAGATGCAGTCTTCCACGTTAAATGATACATAAATGAGCTGTCCTTTGAAATATATTCGGTTTTGTTTGTGATTTTGTTTGAATGGCCGGACTTGCAGATTCTTCCAAGTGTTGTGCCTCTATTTTCAACAATTAGACCTACTACCAAATAAAGTATGAAATTCAAAATTGATAATGCTATAATTAATTTCCCTTCCATTCTTATGGTGTAGCAAGTCTAATGAAAATATTTCTGGAAAATTTTAATACACAAACAAGTTGTCAAACATTTTGGGCAATTCCCAGTGAAAATATGTCCCATTTGAGGTTAAAAAGTATACTCTTTAACTAAAACATGGTATCGACCTCAGTTTGGTCAATAATTTCACTGGAAACTTTTGTCCTTATATTGATGCTTCAAGTCTAAAGATCATGTACATCTCATGCAGAAAGAATGCAGCTTCGTAATCACTAGTTCAAATCTTATAGTTCTCTCACCTCCTCTAGTTTTTGGATTATGTTTACCATGCTTAATACATGACACTGAAAGATGAATCTGAACATATGCATTCCAGGTTGGTGCAATCATCCTTTATACTTACGTATTTAATATGTTGGCACCTCCACCAGAAGGTACCTTTGACATTGAGGATGGGCATATTCCCATCAAAGACCCTCCTAAAGATGCTGCGTCTGATCAAGTCCCATTACTTGCTGACAATGAGGAACAAACAGATTTAAATTCATCATCGAAAGGAAAGGTGAGACGCACTTATACATGTACATGTAACAGTTTTGTTCTTTATAGTCTATTGTATTATTTTTTTATTACTCCCATTTTGGAAAGGGGATATTTTCTGTTAGTATTCAAGTGTATGTCATGCAGAAGATCTTTGTTTTACATCAGCATATCTAGTATCACTTTCCATGTATATGAGACAAGAATGTGATAACTACTCTATTGGTGCAAGCTTTTATTCATATGGCACAAATGAGGTTTATAGGTTTAAATTATGGTTTGTTAGAGAGATCAATATTTTTGGTTTCTTCTTCATCAGAAGTTGCAACAATCTCGTAATCCTACCAAAAAAGAGAAGGTCTCGATCTTATGTTATTGCTTATTCTTCTTCTTGCTTCTTATTTCCTGTGTTTCAGATTAAAAGATTTCTAATTTTTCTCTATGAGAAATTGAAGCTCAAGCAAATCCTTCAACCCCCTATCATAGCTTCGGTGAGTTTCACAGTTTTCTTCAATCTTCTTTATTCTTTTATCTAGTTGTAGCCTCTTTTAGAGTGTACATTGCCATCTTAGCCCTGATGAACTCTTAAGGGTTGCTGTGAAAGGTTAATAGGATACTGAGCTGATGATACTAAGTGGGAGACATCTTTCTGCAATTGCTACCATGCATATAAAAGTCTCAGTGACACTTAATTTATTACACTTTGACTGCAAGGTTGAATCATATATTTAGCTACTGGGTTAATTGTGAATAAAAACTTAGCTGGATCCTGATTGGGTTTAATTTTCTTATATTTTAACTCAGGCCTCAAATAGCCAAAAAGGTCCAGTTTTTGGTAACTTGATGAGAAGTTTCACCAGTCTTTATCTGACTTAGAACAGAAGTTAAAGTGCTAGATTGAAGATAAGTTTGGCTGATTCGTGCATTTTTCTAAAAGAATGTTAATTAGCTTACATCTTCCAGATAGTTGGGACTCTGACAGAGTTATGCAGGTACCTCATTAGGCATGTTCATTTTCGGTGCATTTTCTTTCAGGGAAATCATGCCAATGTTTGCTCTAGGTCTTCAGATGTGTTTAAAGCAATAATTAGGATGAATTAGTAGAAATTCAATTGTTAATTGTTGTGCACAAGTTTCCTAATGTATTTGAGAAAACAATAGAGATGGATTAACAACAATACTTATGTTGATTGCTGTGCACATGACTCGTACAGATCCTAGCAATGGTCCTTGGTGCAATACCATTTTTTAAGCGATTGATCTTTACATCTGATGCTCCACTTTTCTTTTTCACTGACAGCTGCATAATTCTTGGGTATGCTCAACTCAACCTTTTATGAAAGTTATAAGTATTGATTTATTGTTTGTCCTTGATAATATGGATTGATAGTTGTTATTCTTGGAGTATAATAGAACATACTAAATTATTTTCTGTGGTTGTTAGCTTGGAACTGTTTAAGACGTGGTGTTCAAAGATAATTAATGAAGATCATTCTTGGTATTATGCAAAATTAAGTTCATTTACATGGAATTAATCTAATTGAGTATAAGACAAAATAATGAATAGTGCAGGCTTCACTTGTTTTTAGCAATGCTGGTAGCCAAGTTTTGCTTGGGTGAGTATCCTGGTTGTCAACTATGCACATGATAGTCATTTGACAAACTGTTGCAATAAGTAGGGCTCTTTCATGAAGGAGAAAGATTGCTGGATTTGGAAGGTCTTTACTAGTTTAAGTTAACAACTTCTGTAGCATTAGATGTGAGACCTTGCAAATTCCAAGACTTGGTTTCCATAAGTCCAAATTCCCTGTTAAACTGACATACTATTGACATTGTTTGTGGTCAAATCTAGCTTACAAGTGCTCCATATATACTGTCAGTGAACTTATTATTACTCCCACATATGTCCAGGATTTTAGTTCACTAAATAAACAGCTATTACAACCTGTTATTCTGCCTTGGCGTGTGTCAGGAGTTCAGTTTGGTAGATACATTTTTTGTCACACCATAATAGTGCGTATTGTGTGGATGATTTTAAGTCAGTTCTAGCATTTGGATAATTAGTTAATGATGCATTTGGTTATCAGGGAGGCCATGATTCCATGCATCTTGTTGGCATTGGGAGGCAACCTTGTTGATGGTATGCTTGCTGCGTCTTGTTAACTTGAGGCTACAATCTGATTCAAGACTCTTAACATGTTACTGGATCTTATTGAATTTCACTTGCAGGCCCAGGAAGTTCTAAACTTGGTCTACGGACAACTGCTGCTATCGTTATTGGTCGATTAGTTTTGGTGCCTCCTGCTGGACTTGGTATTGTAATGTTAGCTGATAAGCTTGGCTTCCTCCCAGCTGATAATAAGATGTTTCGGTTTGTCCTACTACTTCAGCACACAATGCCTACATCTGTCCTTGCAGGTAAAATACTTCCCCATGTTATAGGCACATTCTCAACGCATTTCAAATGGCATAACAAACATAAGAAGCAATTAGATATTTTGTTCATGACAAATGCTTATCAGTTGGGATGACTTCAATCCTGGATTTGGAAACTTGACTGAAGATTTCAAAGCAATCAGTTTTGTAGTATACGTAATCTGAGGGGTTCAAATCATTGAATTGTACTATTAGACTCAGTGAACATTTTAAACCCCCGATATCTGTACAAATCTCAGAAGCAATACGAAATGAGCAACGTAGGTCTAGCATGTTCATTTTCATTGATGAACCATAAATTCTACTTTTCATGTATTCTAAACCTATGGCCTTTATGCTACATACAAGGATCATCAATTAAAGCAATATTTTTTAAATCTTAGGTGCTGTTGCTAATCTCCGAGGATGTGGAAGAGAGGCTGCTGCTGTCCTGTTCTGGGTTCATATTTTTGCGATCTTGTCAATGGCCGGATGGATCGTGCTCTATCTCAACATACTATTCTAGAAGCTCCTCAAGCCACTGGTGATATGAACTGTCCTATGCATTGCAATTTAATTTCCCTGTTAATCCTTGTCAATAGCTAAATACATTAGTATTAGTGGAGGCTTGTCATTGTTCCTCATAAGAGAGATGGTATGAACTGCAAATGTTGAAAAATTAAGGTACTCAAGCTAGTGCTTAGAGCTCCGGAAAATGCTTCAAAATTTTTAGTAATGATATCGAGCATGTTAATCCACACTTTTCGAGAAAGAAGAAGTTATTCCTTTTCAAATCAATGTTCATCCAAGGTTATTCAGATCAGTTTCTGTTGTATCCCGACAAGTGATGAAGAGCATCCCTTCAGTTTGCGGTGCACGGAACAGAACAGATCAAGGTAGCTTCTTTGGTCTCATATAAAATGTTATTTCTATGCTAGGGAAGATCTTCCTGAGATCATCTAAACTCTGCAATTTAGATGTTTCCATATGTGGACTGTCTGTAGATTAGTTAATTAATTGGTTTAACGGTATTAACGGTAATACTTGTGCACGAGTAAGCACTTCCAACTTCCTACGCATATAGCCATGTTTGAACGACATCTTTAGGACAGGAGGAAGAAGTAGAAGACGCATTTAACGTAATCCTGTGCACCTTCCAATGTTAATATGCATGTTATTCGACTTCAACATCACGATGATTGTTACGATTATTACATGTACTCAACGATTTGTTTAACCCGACAAGGGTTCGGGTATGTTAACTACAAAGTGATCGACAGTTGGGATTATGCCAAAAGGATTAGTTGTTGAAGAAGTAAAAAGACACGATGTGAGTGATGAGAGACATATCCATAGTCCATTGGCAGCATGCAGATGGAGTGATCTAAGCCGTCCATATCTAGCATCAGTGAGTAGAAATGTGATCCTGTGGTCACCGTGTCTTGATGCTCGTGCAATAGGTGTCACCCTATCGTTGCTTCTTGCGGTATTGAAAGAATGGAAAAAGACGGTTTCTTGGACAACAAAAAGACGAAAAGTTCGTTATTTCAACAGACAGACGATCGTGGCTGGGCTGGCTGTGATATTGTCGGAGGGGCCAGTGCTGGCGGTGGTTAAAGGTGGCGTTAGTGACGGTTGCTGTGATCTTTGAAGAGAAAGACGAATAGAAGGAAGAGATGGCATATAGGAGAAAAGGTGGGATGATGAGGGCGTCCACTTTCAAAGAAGAGATTCATTACAAAACAGAGGATGAGACGAATCCTATTAACACTAACGTTCGCAATAAAAGCTTAACATCGTCGCATACATTTACACCATCATCCTCTTCTTCTCTAGCTGCTCAGGCCATCAAAGCCTCTGCCATCCACCGTGATTCTTCTCTTTCCAGTTCCCACGCCGGAGATTCCTCTCCTCGCAGATCTAAGGTTTTTTTTGTTCCTAATAAATCACCTACTTTTGATTATTACCACTTGCATTCCTCTTTTCGATTGCTGCTTTGAGTTGCTTTTCTCAAAAAAAAAAGAAGAAGAAGATCAAAACTTTGCACTTGGGCATCTCCCAAACCTTTAAAGGTCTCGTCCCACGTGTATCCTTTTTTTTTTTTCTGATTCGATGATCATGGTGGTTTATCATTTCCAAGTATCTATCTACCTTTGTCATTCTTGTCTGTTTATTTTTTAGTTATCTGATATGGAGTAAGACAAGAATTTAATGTTAGAAGAATACCTTACTAGTTTAATACTACCCCTTTTATTGGTTTTTTTCACTGGTATATTGTTTCTCTTTGTTTACTGAACTTCCACTGAGATATTCGGGAGGGACAAAGTTTTGTTATTACTTTTACACCATTTTGATTCTGAGCAGTGCGCTTTGCTTTTACTTGTTAGTTTTGGAAGCCTTAACTTCTCCTCTTGTTCCCTTCTCCGGATGCATTGCCTGAACATGTAGGTGTTTGATGCATATGAAGATGAATCAATAAATGATTCTAAAGGATTTTGGGGGATACTTGCTCGGAAGGCCAAAGCAATTCTTGAAGATGACAACATATCTTTACAATTTGAAACTCCTGCAAGATCAAGGTTTCACATGTCCAACATCTCTACAGACAGCGAGGTGATTATTACCTTTGAAAAACTGACCGGTAAAATGCAAAATAAAAACGATATCAATGAAATAAAACTGAGACAGAGTGACACTGGATTGTTGAATCTTATTTTGTTCTCTAATCCGTATTCCCTGTTACACTTCCAGCAACTACATCCAATTCCTGATGGATTCAAAAAAATGGAAAGTCCAACCTTTCGGAAAGGCTTAGATAAAATATCATCATCACTAAATCAGATTGGTGATAGCTTTGAGAAGGCTTTTGAGGTGAGAAATTTAAGATTATTTTTCCCCGAGGAACACAATCGGACTCCTCATGTTGTTTTACTTTGTCAATTTCTATCCTACAGTATGCATTTATAGTTAGCTCACCAGATTCAGTGCGACTCTTATAAATTTATGTTGTTTTCTGTGTTAATTGTGTTCTTCCCTCTTTCAGCTGCCATTCTACATTTGTTAATTCATTGTAGTGATTCAAAATTTTTTATACTTTGCGGAAGTGAACCCTTCTTAAATTTGTTCCTACATTGTTGTGGGAATTTAGTTGCATAGAGATAGCTGAATTAACAAGGGAACTAGAATGAAAGTAACAATGGTCAAAGTATGCTTCTTCCTTTCTTTATTTGATGGGAAAAATCTTTTCAATTGTGAATATATATTTATCTGGACAACTCCGTTGTTACCCAAAAAAACGAAATGACAGAATGGTTTGAAGACTGAACAAACGAAGTGAAACTATGGGCAAACAAGTGTGCTTGCAGATGCGTCTTTGGTGTTTTTGCATATTATGCCATTTTATCTACCTTTAATTGTGGAAGTAAAATCTTATTGCTCTAAAATGACTTGTTCTTGCAGGAAGGCCGCAATCTTGTTGAAAATAAGACCTCGGACATCATTCAAGAAACTCGCAAGTTACAAATTAGGCGAAAAGAAAGTGTTCCTGTTGGACAGAATGAAGGTCTTGGTCAGCCTATACGGCAACATTATCATCAAATGAACCACGAAACTCAATTGAAGGCATCTCGCGACGTAAGGTGGCAACTATGTAATCGTGGGTCATGGGTTTTTGTGACAAAATTTGTGATCGTTTGGTAAATTCACTGCATAAGAGAGTTTACATGCAAGCATTAAAATGGAAAAAGGTTTGAGTATTGTAGACAAAAGGATGTAATAATATTACTGTGTGAAGAGAGAGGGGCTTTGTGGAGACAGACAGCGTAGTATGATTGTCTTTCATGTCTATACTATTTCAGTAACTTGGATTTTGATAGCCTAAGAACAGTTATAATGAATCAGGGGACGCGGATAAGAATGTAGTACTTCCAGGAGGATGACTTGACAGGATTAGACAATATTTTGTTACATCGGTATTGTATTATATAAGTACTGATGAAATGCATGATCAGCCTATGTTTTTGGTAACAGGTTGCAATGGCAACTGCTGCTAAAGCAAAACTTCTTCTTCGTGAACTAAAAACAGTTAAAGCAGATCTGGCCTTTGCAAAGCAGAGATGTTGGCAGTTAGAAGAAGAGAATAAAGTCCTGCGGGAGAGTCGTGAGAAGGGGGACAATCCGGCTGATGATGATCTGGTAATGGAACTTTATAATGTTCATGTCCTGACATGCATGTGTTAGGTATCATGTCATCTTTTAGAGTAACTACAGATAGCTTTGTAAACTTTGAAACTCAGATTCGGCTGCAACTGGAGACACTCTTGGCAGAGAAGGCTCGGTTGGCCCATGAAAGTTCAATGTACGCACGGGAGAATAGGTTTCTAAGAGAGATTGTGGAGTACCACCAACTGACAATGCAGGACGTGGTTTATTTGGATGAAGGCAGTGAGGAAGTTACAGAAGTTTATCCCATAACCAGAATGCTTAGTATTTCTCCACCATCACCAGTGTCTCCAACCTCACCTTCAGAGCTTACTACATCTTTGAGCTCAAGAGTAATGGCAGACCAAACATTTCCTCTTCCTTATCCACCAGAAGAATTGCCCATTGATTCAACAAGTGATGCACGGCTTAGTACAGGCACCCCAGAAGCCAAAGAACAAGACACAAAGCTTATTCATGTGGTCAAGAAAAAAGATGAAACAGCAAGTACCTAAGGATTTGAATTGACTATTCTCATCCCATGCTTCTTTAGACTCAAAACAGTTCTTGATTCTTCCATTCTTTTGCTATTTGTTATATGATGATATGATGATGAGTAGGGAACTTTTGTGTCTTTTCGTTAAGCATTTATCACAGTTTTGCGGATGTAATTATGCATGCAGGCTCGTATTTTTGAATAAATAAATCCTTAATTTTCCTTTCTCAGCTGTTGCAGACTTGTTTGTTGCAACAAATTACCGAATGAGATAGGTAACACACATTACTATTCTCAAAATAGTGGCTATTCTCTTCTTGAGTATAAAAACTCGGCAGAAGATTAGGTTACCCTAATTTTCTGGCGAGTTTTTATACCTAAGAAGCCTCTTTTGAGAATAATAAATAAGAATTTCAAAATTAAATTTAGTTATTTTTAATGAACTAATCCATGAGCCAAAATCAGACCAATATTAACTCAAAACTTAATTATTATAAACAAAAACATCGTTTTATTTAAAAGAGTTAAGTCTCAAATAAACCTAAACCTGAACAATCAAACTTAGACCCAATTTAAAAAAATAAATTGTTCTATATTTTAATTTTTAAAAAATTTGGCAAAAATTGACCTATAGGTCAGCCCATTGCCATTGCCATTGCCATCCCTACAGAAGATGCTCTTCAAACAAGGAACCAAGTCCAAGACACCATGTTCGAATCCAATTTCTTCTAATACACTCTGCCATTATGGGTAAAATCATAAGATACGAACAAAATTTTGTACATTGTAAAGTAGAACTTTCATTTATGGGTAATGGACAGTGGCATACATGTTGATCTTAAAGGAACTGTGTCTTGAATTTCATTAGTTAAAATTTGAACCTCTTTGACATTACAACTGAACGGACAGCCATTTGAGCATCTACTCGCTTCATCCGGTTTCCCAAATTATAACTCCTGAACCAGGCAGGGTAAATAACTGTGAAATTACCCTACTGAATGATCGAAGGACAAGGCACTTCTGTATACACATTTGGAACTTTAAGGCAGAGAACCTCCCCGGCTTTTACAATCACTTCAGAATATCTGAAAGAACAAACTTGTCGAACCATCACCGAATGACCTGAGGTCTGCAGGTTTGACCAAAGCCCTGCACAAGGGGCATGTCCTTTCCCTCTCAAACCTGCAAGTAGACAAAACCATAAGGACATAAGTATGGACAGATAACAGATGCATAAAGCAAAAGCAAGAACTGGAAAGTTACAAAGTATGCACTGCATATAACTAACCATTCAGATACACAATCTTCACAGAAGATGTGTTTACAACGAAGTAAAATGGGAACATGCATCTTCTCCTGACATATAGCACAAAGATCTCCAGCTGCATTGACCTGCATTAAATCAAGGTCATTTAACATTCTGGGGCAGATTTGCTTGCTTTTGAACAAATAAGTAACAGAAAAAGAGAGTTAAAACCAAATTCTAAGTCGTAGCAAAACAGAACTTTCGTGCATGATGACATCATTGTAAACCTAAGCTAATCCATACTTCTTAGTGCCTGAAATTCGGAAGTCCACTATGAGCATAGGGCCAAGAAATCACTGCACTAGCATCACTATCCCATAATCTCCTGTTGTAAAACAAAAAACAAGCAAGACATCTCCAAGTTTTTCATTAAATGGAGGTTGTGTATCCATTCACTTGCCATGATTTTGAATAAAGATGTCCGTCATGAATGAATCTAGAGCCAAGGAAGACGAAGAATCTAAGGCTTCAGGGTAGATAGCCATTTTCTCTCACTTAAGAGTTCCCACCACCTTATGGAGTTTTACGGTGATGGGGTCAAGCTCTTGAGATTAAAAAAAATTTTGCTTCCTCCTAGAAAACAATCTTAATTCATTTAGATCTCTAGAATATGACTATGGTTGGACGATTCGTCAAACATTTTGGATACGCAAACAAGTTCAGGCACTGAATATTATTCTCCCAGATTTTTTTCCCCTTCAAAGGAGGAAGTTTTATGTAATAATAACTAACAGCAGTTTTAGATAAATCTGGAATTACTGAGAAAAGGAAAAGAACACAATTCGCAACATTTTCAAGAATATGCCCATTGGTATCCTAAAAACGAAATAGTAGAAGTCCTTTGTGCAAGCTGAGAACTAGGGAGAATGCTGATCAAGAATACCTGCTCCGATGTTGCATGAGCCCCGTAATGAACTTCTTTACGGGATAAGGCCCTCAAAGCGGTAAAAAATGATTGGACCTGCAATTTTTTAAATAAAATAGGGGAATCAAGAAAATGAAAAAGATAACACAAGCTAAGGGGAAACATGTGTCAGAAGAATTAGTTAATATACTCAGATTGCCAAAATCCTATCAGTGAAATACACAAAGATGAAAAGCATTGTACCTTTTCAACCACAGATGTAAGCTTGAAAGTTAAGTATAAGCCAGTCATTAAGGACGAAAAGAGGCTTCCATATTCTTTGTTAAGAAAGAACCGGTACCAAACCGGCGTAGGCAACAATGCACGATACAGCAGCATCAGATACTCAACCAATGTTAGCATTTGACCCTGAAGAATAATAGCTAATGACATTAGAAAGAAAAGGCTGAAAATGAATATATGGTTCACAAACTAAATTTCCAAGTTTTAATGGCATGGTTGGAAGCTGATTAAGGTGACATGGAAAAAGAGATGATCTTATCAGAACTATTTCAATCCAGCTGTTTCAACAAGTAATAGATAAAAATAAGACCATGGATGATTGGAACATCTTGTCTCACCTGTTTCCGATAATTTCTGCCCCTACTATTCTTGTAATACATTAAAAGAAAACATTTGATCACCATTGCTGCTTGCCGTACCAAAGTATCTGAAGAGTAGTGATGAAGCATTAAGGAAAAAAAAGAGTAGTGATGAACCATTAAGAAGAAAAAAAAGAGTTGTGATGAAGGCATTAAGAAAAAAATGTTAGATAAGAGTTCCAAATACTTTTTTCATCCAAATGGAAAATATCACTAGGAACTCGGATTCTAGGAAAAGATAATTAAAAGAGAAAACATCAGGAAAAGAAAATTTCAAGGATTGGACTTTGCACGGGTCTGTGCTTCTTTTCAGAGCTCAAAATAATCAAAGGAAGCCTAGACATGCACGGTAATTTTCACTTCAACGATCACTACCCACCGAAAAGATAAAATATATTATCGAGGAATCTCATCTTTAACAGAATCATACTCAATTGCATGATTTGCAGAACAACCTCTTTTCTTGACAGCCATGTCCGTACATTATATCCTAAGAGATAAAATCAAGAGATATGAGCATACCATTCACCATAATGATGAAAATAGCGTGCCAAAAAGGTGGAATGGACTTCGGAGGAAGCATGATTAATGGGTATAAAAGGTCATCGTTCTGATACCACCAGTAAACACCAACCACATGAAACATAAATGCAACAGAGATGCCAACCAGCACAGAAATTTTCCTCTCTCCCTGCAGAAACCATTATTTGAAAATCTAAATTCAGCCACTTTTCCCACAAAGAGATTTAAAAAAACACTATGCAGCACATATTTTAAATAGTTGATATTATGAGTTACAAAAATATATGTACCTTAAGAGCAGTTTGCTTACGCAGGATATCATTTGATTTAAACATGACAACAGCAATCCAAATTGTAACAAAGAAACCTGCACTTACAGAAAGATAATGTCACAAATTTTAAAGTAGACAAATTAAAAAGACGCAAGAGGATGCTCAAATTGCTAATTTCAATATTATAAAGGTAATATTACCATTACTTGCAACCCTTTGAAAAAATAAAATTCATACAGCTCTTAGTGTATTAAAGATCACATCTAGAAGAAACAAGGAAAATTGAGATTCCTTGCACATAAATCAAACTATAGAAAGGGAGGAACTTAGTAATAACAACCTGTAATAAATTGCTAATATTGGTAATAAAATACTAAACACCACACTAGACTAGATATACATCCTATGCTAAGAGATGGAATTTCAAGAAGAGACAGAAAGCAAGGAGGGAAGCTCGAAATTATTGATATTCTGTAATATCTAACTCCCTTCTCACCAAATACTAATTCTTTCGCTAAGCATTTCAACCAGTAAATGCAAGTGAAATATAACTTAAATAATCTGAAAAGATTAAAAGGATAGGCTGTCTTAGACTATTAGTTTGACAAATTCACCCCCAACAAACAATCTCTCTACTGCTTGGCAGAATAAAAAGAAAATGAATCCCTCTCACTTAACTCTACTTCAACAATCTGATATTGTTCAAACTTTATCTCCATGGATTTGTACCTAAATCAACTCCCTAACTAAACAATTCATACCAAATCAAACTGGTAAAGTGACCATGGTGAATTGGATTTGACTGATACCGGGGATTAAAATCCCAACGAATGCATGTTCTGACAAAGTGACTGCATATGAAAGCATAAGAGTAAAACAGGGTAAGTGAAAATGAAACAAGGTAAGTGCTCCTTAGAACCTTAACACTGAACATAGAATTACGCGATATCAAGTCATTAACAGAGTTGGTCACATGTCTTCTTATCCATCTATAGATTCAAATATTAATTGACATGATAAGTATAACTTACAAGTCTCTAGCCATAATTAAAGAGAATAAAAGACAATAAAACTGGGAAAAAAGGAATACTATCAGCAAGCAACATGAAGCAAAACATCCATTTTGATAACAATTCTGCCTATGTTTCGCATTGCAACATAAAAGGTCCTTTGGAGTCACAGCCCACAACAGTAAAGAACAAAATGAAACAGATTAATCTTTTCATTAGGAGGCAACAAAACAAAACAGAACCATATTCATCCACATCAAGACCACATTCATGTAGAATAAATCTACGCATAGAGAAAACAAGCAGTACCTTGCAAATGTTGGCGAATGAAGACAACTAAAAGAAGCAAGGAAAATGGGAGAACTTGCTCGATCCATCGGGCGGCCTGTTGAATGTCATATCTCTGGTAAGAAGAATCTCTCGCATTAGAGCCAGTTCCATCAGCATTAGAGCTTGAAGGCTGCTGAGAAGTGGCAGTATCATCAGAGCTGCTGTTGCTGCCGCGGACATTTGTAGGATCATCTCGGATATCTGATGGCAAAGGCGGTTGGGAAGCTGACACCTCCATCTGAGAACCAACAACCATACCGCCAGTAGAGGGGTCTCGATCGTGATCATGTTCCCCAGCGCCAATAATCCTGATGGCAACCTCTCCATTGGTGGTAGTGGCGGCAGCGGAGGGAGAATCATCATTCCGATGAATGTTGCGAAGAACAGGAGGGACAGGGCCACCGCCCCCGCTACCACCGGCGTTGATTATAGAATCCATTTCTTGATGAGGTGCCCTATTGTTACTATTACTGGGTCTTAAAAGACCCGAATACTCTAACAACGCAGAAATGGGTGCCTGTATTATGTTGGAAGGTGACAGTAATCCGTATCTCCGTGAATTTCCACTACTCGAAGACCCTCTGTAAGGATCCGAATTACTCCCAGATGAATCCATCATCTGCGTAGATGCCCTAACCCTAAATCATGATCATCAACATCGTATAAAATTGGTCAAAAACAAAATCCCCAAACCGAGCAAAACATAGATAGAGAGGTACAGTCAAAATTAAAAAATAAAAGAAAAAGAAGAAGGAAACAAAAACAACCTTCGGAAGCGAACCACCGTTGAGGACCAGTAAGATAATATAGCAAATCCAAATCCAAAACCAAACCCTAAACCCCCAAAAGGAACGAATCTTGAAGGAGGAACAGGACCCCAACTAATATGATATGATAATATAAGCAGCCAAGATTCAACGATGCCTTAGATCATGCGTATATATATACATATACATATACATATATACACATACATAGTATAAATATACGATTACGGAAGATGATACATGTGTATGTATATATGTATGTAGAGGAAAAAGATCGGAATCTTTGAGAAATCTTGCGTTCCCTTCCTCTACCTAAAGAAGAGAAGAGAAGAAAAGGTTGTGGAAGGAAAAGGATTGGGTTCGTTTCGTCTCTAAAAGGTAAAGAGTGTTGGACTCAAGCACTCCTCTCAGTCCCAGCTGAGCTGCCTCTAAATCTATAAATCTTCCATGTTTAATGCAAAGGTAAACAAAACAAACGAAATGGGAAAAAATAATGGGTGGCGTTGCCGGAGGAGGAGAAACTTCCTTTCCCAACCACTAGACAGACTAAAGAAAACGTAATTCGGGACTTTGGTCTTAAAGGTCATCGACTTAGCCTATGGGCTTGGTCCGATAGAAATTACAAAAAGAAAACATAAGAGTTCACATTTAATATGACCCGGCCCATCAGGTCCGGCCCAAGTTGATCTAGTCACGGGCTGAGATAACTTGACTCGATAAGAAGCTACAAAATAACGTCATTTTGTCAAAAATGACATTATTTTTTATTTTTAAAAACTATTAAAGTCTAATCAACTCAACCCGAGCCTTTCGAATTAGGGGTTGGACCACGGGGTCGGTCAGTTTGTGGTTGGGCCGACCCCGCCTCGTTGCCATATCTAAATAATAATTGACTCAATCAAAATTAAAAATTTTAAATAAATTCTAATTTAATTAAATTTTATAATGAACAAATCTTTAAAACTTTTTCAAATTCTTCGATTCCTTTAAAAATAAGACGATCGGTCATGTTCTTCTCGTTTTTTTAATGAATACTCGAGATATTCAAAAATATTTAGAAACATAATTAAAAATTTTCAAGATGTAATTAGAAGACACGGCACAAGCAGCTTAGGATTAGATTTGGCAATGGGTAGGTTGGGTGAAAGCCCACCCATATCCAAGATCTAAAATTTTGTGTTTCGGTTTGAGGTTTACCCTGAAGGCCGTTCGGTTCAAGCTCAAATTCGATCGAATTTGGAAAGTTTAAAGCTCAAATTTTTAATTATAATCTAAAATTTAAAAAGCATAAATAAAATATTTTAACGTTTAATTTTTTTAATTATAACCTAAACTTTAAAAAGAATACGTTCTAAGAATAAATTGTTGAATATCAATCTCATCGATCTCGTAAATATCATACCAAATCCCATCAATCGAATTGCTTTTTTGAGAAATACGAGACATCTAAGTCATACAAGTAAAGAGATTTATTCATTGACAAGAAAAAGAAAAAAACGCGAACGGTGATTGGATTTATGATAAAATAGAATCCTTGATCGTGAACAATGATTTACTTGATGATAAAGAAAGAGAATTCTTGGTTCAATTATCCACCT
This sequence comes from Erythroxylum subrotundum, assembly GCA_027563845.1. Taxonomy (NCBI): domain Eukaryota; kingdom Viridiplantae; phylum Streptophyta; class Magnoliopsida; order Malpighiales; family Erythroxylaceae; genus Erythroxylum; species Erythroxylum subrotundum. The sequence continues at coordinate 1,464,116 of JAOQMQ010000005.1, read as the reverse complement.
TAACGATAGAAAAAAAAATGATTGATCCAATTCTATTGAGTCTGACTCATAATGATCATTTATCAAAGAATGACTCTGGTTATCAAATGATTGAAGAGCCGGGAACAATTTATTTATGATACTTAGTTGACATTCATAAAAAGTATCTAATAAATTATGAGTTCAATACACCATGTTTGGCAGAAAGACGGATATTCCTTGCTCGTTATCAGACAATCACTTATTCACAAACCTTGTGTGGGGGGAATAGTTTTCATTTTTCCATGATGGTCATACTAAAACTTAATAAAGTATTCCTTTTTTCTTTTCATTTCAACTCATTTAGATTTAATCCACTTTTTTTTCTGGCTTAGATAGGTGGGATAGTCGAGTCATTCACCTTTAGGATACTGATCGAGTCAAAACCAATAAAGACATAAATCTATTCAAAAGGAGAGAGAGGGATTCGAACCATCAATAGTTTTTTGCAAATTATACCGATTTTCAAGATTGGAGCTATCAACCACTCAACCATCTCTCCAAATGATAATTTCTATTTTTCTTTTTTTTAATTCCACCGAATAGAGCATGGCTGTAAAAGTGGATATCATCACTGTACTAGAAAAAGACATTAGGTGTGAGTCCATAAGTCTATCTATTTGTATATGTAGAATTTGACTATTAGATTGTGTAAACAAATAGATACAAGATCTAGCATGACCTTTTGTGAAGTAAAAAACCACTCTCGATCCTATGGTTGAATAAAGCGGAAAAAAGGGTAGTAATAAGTCATATAGAATCAACGGATTCATGGTACAATCCCTCCCGTGATGCCTTTTTTTAATACAATTGTTTGCCTGATAAGGGGATCAAATGGTATAGTTATTTTGTTGGTAGCTTTGAGGATTATAAACATGACTATTGCTTTTCAATTGGCTGTTTTTTATTAATTTCAAATTTTTTCAATTCTAATCCGACATTAGTGTCTACATTAAGCTATTAATGAAACGATGTCGTTTTGAAAAATGGAATCCCTAAATCAATTTACACAACTTTAGCCCTTTGTTATCTGTTTGTTCTCTTGACACCCTTAGCTCTTTGTTTTTTATTTGTTCTTTTGACACCACAAACTACTATCGTATTGCAGTATACTGTATTAGTAAACTCTTGATTTTCAGTTCATTCTCTTGATACCCTCAATGTAAGAGTATCATATCTGTGTAATATAGAAATCGAAGGTAAGGGCGTTGAAAGAATAAACAAAAAATTAAAGCCTGAAATCATTAATGTTGTGTAATATGATTTAAGTCATTTTAAAATAACGATGTCATTTTAATTATATGATTAAACGACGTTTCTGGAACACGTAGCAAAGTCACTCAGCAAATTTAATAAAAATAGTAACGTCGGGTTATAATTTTAAAAAAATTGAAAAATTGAGTATTTTATTGCTACTTTTTAAAGGTTGTACCATAATTGAAAAAAATTTTAAACATTCTATTGTCACTTTTTAAAATTCAAACTATAATTAAAAAATTCATGACGTCCTTGAGCTGCAATATGAATACTGATTGTGAGAAGCTTCTTGTCTGCATGATGGACTTAGATTGTGCGAGGACCCTTTAATTTGACATGGAGGTAGGTTGTAATCTCTCCATGAGAAATCTTACGAATTATGCTTCAAAATCATTCAAAATGCTTCATCCTTTATGAATTCAAGATTAGTTAGTTGATGTCGTATTATCAGGTCAAGATATACTGTGTTTGTATGGTCGGAAGAGGCTCGGTGTGAAATTTGATTACTTTTTCAACGGGAATATGAATGTATGTAGGTGAATAATTTGTTTGTATGCCGTGCCCAATATTTATCACTTAATAGTTGCGTAAGTGATACTTCGTCGTTTTTTAAAGTTCAGACTTCGTAACATCCTTGATCTACAACTTGGATACTGATTGTGAGAAGCTTCTTGTCTGCAGATTTTATATAACTTACTTTCCTTTCTATCGTAACTTACTCCCATGTCACGTGTGGACCATTACACTATCAATCATTTATAAATTTACATTGGAACAGGGCCAGATTTGGGTGAGCTGGGCAAATTGACCATTTTCTCTCTTTCTTCATCACATTTTACTCTGATCAATTATACAATACTAAACGAGTGAAGGTTATTAATGTTACACAAAATCCGAAAGACATAGAATGAAACCGACAATTTGTAGTACACTATTAGTGTCGTGTTCCGCACAAGTCCTTCTCTTCGGTACAATATTACTCCCAACTCCAACCAAAAATCATTAAGAATAAATAATTATTTATATAATTAAAAAAAGCCAAATCAGTGAGTGGACATATTTTGTCCTTCTCTTGTCCCTAATTATTGTTTCTTAGATATTTAATTAATAATTAAGAGTTCAAGATTTTCATATGTTCTAATTTTAAAACATGAATTTGCTTAAATTTAGTTTAATCAATTTTAATTATAATATAATTAGATTAAAAATTCAATAATTATTAAAAAATTAATTAAATTCGTGTGTTTAATATTAATACTGTGTTATCTAAAATTCAGCGCATATGGTTGCCGCCTGCATGTTTCTAACTACCCGATTGTCATTTATAAAAATAAATAATAGTTTTCATTTTTTTAATTTTATATAGTTAAAAAGAAGAAGGGAGTGAGTGATAGCTGTGAACTAGGTGGGGGGTTAGCTGGGGTTGGGATCGGAGAAGAAGAAGAAGAAGAAGTAGAGCAGTATGGTGGTGGCTAGCGCCGCCGTGTGATTCAGTTCAGTTCAGCTCCGAGGTCTTTCTTCTCTTCTAACCTAAATTATCATTATGCATTCTCTTTCGCTTTCCTGATTCCTCAACTTTCACTTTCAACCATACCTGTCTCTACTTCCTATTGTCAGTTCGCCACTGTTTTTACTCTTCTTTGCTTTTCTTTTTTCCCGTCCTTTCTTCTAGCTGGGTTTGGAAATTGGAAATTCGATCGCTTTCCCACAAATTTCACGTTTCCATCCTCAAAATGTGATCTTTTTTTTCACTTTCTGCTTCTTACAAGCTCGCGTCGGTGTGGTTTGGGTGCGTAATAGGTGCGACATTGCAACTCCCCTTCCGTTCTTCAAAAACCCCCAAATCTTATCGACATTCTCGTGTTGTGTTGAGTTGGGTTTTCTCCTTGCATTGGTATACCAGAGATAGACATTTGGTTGGTGGTGGGTTGGGTGGGTTTTGGAGTGTTTTCTTTTCCATCTTTGCCTCAATCTGCGTTCCAAATTCAGGTAATTAAATCAATTATCCGTCTGCATTGCCTCTTCCACCTTTCTTTCATAAATTTAATCTGCTGTTTTCTTAAATTATATAATTTGATCTTTTGTTTCATATAAATCTTCATTATTTGGGTTGTTTGTTCCAGTTTAATTAGCTTGGGGATTTCTGGTAAGTTTCCACGAGTTAGAGCTTCTTTTACAAGAAATTCCAAAAAGACAAAACAAGAAAAGAGAGAGATAAAGAAAGGGAAAGGGGTGGATTTCAACGGTTGGGGGACCTTCAAAGCAGCCTGCTTTATCCTCTCTAGTCTCTACTCAAGGACCGAATCTGTTTTCCCCTTTTGCTACAGTTACCCGTTGTTCCAGCTCAATTCGTGTCTGTTACAACATATAGGGTGCTACCAGTACCATGTCTGAAACCCACTCCGTATCCCTAGTACTACATTCGGATCTCAGCTACTCTTCAGACAAAACGCTTCCTTTTTAAGCTTGTTGGTGTTTCTGCTGTTGAGTGGGGTTTTCTACAAGGAGAATCCACTGGCATTGTTTGTCCTGAGCTCAAAAAGCACTTTTGATGGGCCCCTTTGTAATGCTTCTTCTTCTTCCTCTTATTCTCACATGGTTCCCGTGTCTCTTTGCTCAATCAGCTAATGACCTTGATGCTCTCCTCCAAGATTATGCTTACAGAGCTCTTGTTCGGCCCAAGACTGGCATTCCTTACGATGCAGGTGTTCCTTCCAATTTGAGTGGTATTCAAATTACGGCATTGAGGCTAAGAAATGGAAGCTTGAGAAAAAGAGGTGTTGTTCCTATGTACAAAGAGTTTCAGATCCCTCCTGGAGTTGTTGTTCAACCCTATGTAAAGAGGCTTGTTTTGGTCTATCAGAATTTGGGAAATTGGTCTGTCACATATTACCAACTGCCCAATCATACTTACTTGGCTCCTGTGCTTGGCCTTCTTGCTTACAGTGCTTCAAACTTAACCGCTGCTCATTTACCAGAATTGAACATTACGGCATCTAGAGGTCCCATAAACATCAGATTTTCAGATGTGAAATCCGCTCCAGTCGGGTCTGTTCCCAAGTGTGTGATGTTTGATTTACAAGGTTTAGTGAGTTTCAGTAATGCCACAGGCAATGTGTGTTCAACTTTTCAACAAGGACATTTCTCTATAGTTGTGGAGTCTGTTTCAGTTCCACCTCCCCCTTCACCACTACCACCTACTCCACCATCTACTCCAGGGAAGAAGAAGAACAAGTCCAAGGTGTGGATTATTGTCGGGTCTGTGTTGGGTGGATTGCTGTTGCTGGTGCTTTTGTCATTCTTAGTGATTTTGGCACAGAAGTTAAAGCAGAGGAAAAAAATGCAACAGATGGAGAGGGCTGCAGACGTAGGAGAAGCACTCCATATGGCATCAGTTGGGGAAACAAAAGCACCAGCAGCTACGGTAACACGGACTCAACCGACCCTTGAAACCGAATATGTGCCTTAATCTTAACGACTTGTACAAGCTAGCACTCTCCCGGAGTCATTCTTATTATTCAAGTTCAATTTGTGTATTCAGAATTCTTCTAATCACACCTGTTTTTTGGTGGTGGGTCTCTGTCAATTTGTCTTGTTTGGTCTTGGTAGGCTCGCTTGGATGTAGTGTGGGTAACATAGGATTCTTGTGTAAATCTGTTATGGCTCACAGATCTTCCACGCATTATGATTCATTGAAGTCTGCATTTAGCAAGTGAATTCTACATATGGTGAATTTAGTTTACGCAATGGCAAGGAATAAAACGCTTTGTGCTGCCTTCCCTCTCTTCATTGTTTTTTGTGGTTCTTTGAGATGCAAGCTCTTGATGAATTTGGGCAGTCTCTATTTATCTGTGCGAACAAGGATGAAATTAGTCGTATGAAGGTTCAGGCCAGCAACAACCTCATTTCTTCCCTTTCATCTATTTCATTCTGCTAGTTGGCCTTTGGTCTTGATCTCAGGATCTTCATTTCGTGACAGCCTGACAAAGCAACCAAAAGAAAGAAGAATAAATGTAAGAGACTTGCTTTGGTTTTTAGGATGATTTCTTGAGAATTAAAAGTTTTGCTTTTTATCTTTATTGAAAACTCTGTAGGAATCTGTTTGCAAATCTAAAGAGTTGAGACTCTCTTCCCTTTCTCTCCAATTGTTATTGAAAGCTTTTGGTGTGTGAATCTATGCAACTGCAAGTTTAATTGGATACCAGCACCAGCCATGGTTGAATTACTTTTGTGATTGTTTTCCAAAACAGAAGATGGAACTGAGGAGGTGTAGGACAAGTTGGATGAGAAATGTATGTGTAATGAAAGGCTTGAAATCCCCAAGCCTACTGCTTCTGGTTCATGAAAATGACATGTGAGACTGCAACTGCATTTAATTTTGCACAACTATATGGGATTGTCTGAATATACATTCACATGTTAGGAAGAGCTTTGTTACAATATATATTTTTTACTATGAGCCGTCCAAACTTTGTCATATCTTAGTTTTGTTTCTGTTTGTTATGCTCTCTACTTTGTCTTTAGCCCAAAGAAAGAATGTCCACTTTCACCATTATTATGTAACCTAAGCATAATGAAAAAAGAATGTCTTCTCTTGTGATTACAAATTAAAGAATATTGTAAGAGTGTATAGTATGGTAACCTATTCTTTGTTCTCTATAATTCAGCCATATGATTGGGAAAGATAAAAAACTATGCTTGCCCAACAAACCATTTTATCAACTTTATCACACAAACTGTTTTCATTCCTTCTCTTTGTCAATGCATCAAAATTAGAAGAGATTTTCTCAAGACATTTATAAGTCTGCGGATGTTGGAAATGTTTGGACCTGGCTTGGCTATAAGTTAATTGATCGAACGAAAGAGTTTAAATTTTTTGTTCAAACTCTTCAATTGTATTCCAAATCCGAACATGGTCAAGTCAGGACCTGTCAGTGTTGCTTGGATTCAGACTCAAGCCTTGAGGACGAGCTCAACCAATCCATTATCAGATCATCTCTACTTTGCATGAAGATTTATTTTCAGAGGTTCTTCCAATTTTTATTTTTTAAATCATCCAATACACAAATAGTAATTTTAGCTTTCGATCTTGCTTACACGGTTGAGTACGGTTCAACTGTTTTATTTAGTTCCATTATTGTCATTGTCTTCCTCAGATAGTAATTAGGAAGAACGAGGGACGTCAGATAGATTCCCATGTCATTATCATTATAGTAATTAGGAAGAATGAGGTAAAGTCAGGAGATTCCTATGTCATTATCATTATAGTAATTAGGAAGAATGAGGGAAAGTCAGGGAGATTCCTATGTCATTATCAAATTTAAAATCAAATAACAAACTTCCAACCAGAATTTTTATCCTTTTCGACGAAGTAAGAGCTTTGCTCCTTTATTTCCACTTATAATCTTTCAACAAATTAACCCAAACTTAATCCGACTTAAAGTCAACTGACCAAATCCAATTTGACTGAACTTGGCCTACTGAATTTGGATCCTGACTTGACCAACCCAAAATCAATGGGCTAAGGTAGGTTAGACCAAACTCAAGCTGAGGTTTGATGTTTTTTTTTTTTTTACAGGTAACTATAACATACATAATTGATACTCTCAAAAACTAACTCTTAATGATTAAAACTCCAAGCAAGCAATGCAGCTTTAGGATTCAGTAAGCACGGGTACTGCTATCCATCATTGGCAAGAATGGAACTAAAAGGATGCAGAGTGCCAGCAATGGCCTTAGGCCAGAGACTCAATCACCAAAAGCTTTGCTGCTTACCCTCCTGAGGTTCGAATAACTAAAAATGTGCTTCACAAATAGTAGCACAATTCCCTGGCGTATAAGCTGAAATAGTGCAATTGCCTTGTCCAAAACAAAAGCTTGTCATAAAATCACACAATTTTCTGGTTCAAGCACTTGCAAATCTCACCGTCTCTTGTTGAGAGATCGAAGGGCTACAAACTCAAAGATCTGAAGATGGAAACAGTATCTCAAAATCTATGATTGTTATACATCTCCCATTGTTTTGTTGTAAAGATCCCGTTGCCTAAATCGCATATACCAAGCATTGTGCAGAAAAAAAACATAATCGCAGTGTAAACCCGGACAAATACAGGAATACGCATTTCATTGGTAGTCGACTAAGAACCTAAGTATTGATGCTGTCTGAATGAATATGCATCAGCAATAAAAAGTTCAGGCAGAGTAAATGCGAGATAGATAATCAAATCCAGTAGAATCCTAGCACTCAATCTTGTGAATAGCAGACAACTTCAATTAATAAGGACCCAGCAGTGTAGGATTTAACAGTAAAGGTTTATAAAATTCACAAGCAAAAGGAAACATAAAGTGAAGCAGATGAATGCTGTCTTCTGTAGCTTGCCAAGAACATCAGATGAGCAATTTATTTTGTCTTCAGGAAAAGTTTCCTGCACGAAGGTAATACGGATCCCATAGTTAAGCATCGAGACAATTACCCATCATCATTATAACAAAGAAGGAGAATAGAAACAGGAGGAAGGTCCAGTCAGTATGATTGACATTGGAGGTAGCAGCACGATATCAGTAATCAGATGGATCCAATAACCCAAAGGCAATTTCATTTTTGTCTAACAACTTGAATAAGATCCAATCACAAAACTCGTTCTTGGTAAGCTGAACCATTCAAAATTTCTCACTCCATATGCTCTCTACTTGATAAGCTGACCATTAATAGTGTTTCTTTACGATGGAGAATGCTTGAATTGTTTTGAGATACTATAAAAAAATGAATCGACGAGAGAAATCCAATCCAAAGATGGAAAGATTTTATTTTTTTAAAGAAAGCGATTAAGAAAAATGGGAAACCCTAACCACCAAAAATTAAGGCAAAATCGGTAGAAGAAAAATGAAAAAGAGGAGCAGAACAAAAACACAGAACCAGAATCGGAAGGAAATTTACCAGGCGGAGAGGAGGGAAAGTGGGTCAATTGGAGGAGAGATTTTCCATAAGCTTCTTGTCTCTTCTCTCCAAAGCAACGTCCCACATATCATGACCGACGTGCTTAGGCTATCAAAAATCAAAACCAAAAAGAAACGATCTTTAGCTTATAAGCATATCAGAAACAGACAAGAAAGAAAGAACATCCGATCATGATTGAATCAGAAGTAAAGTGAGTGAAAGAGATATGAACCCGGCCATTAGCAGTCTTGTGGATGTAGTACTGAGCGTTACCCATCACACACAGCATTCCTGCTATTATTCCCAATGGTAGAGCTGCTTCCAACCATATCCACGACATCTCCTCCTTCTTCTTCTTCTTCTGGTTTCTTCTATGGAGTTCGATTGAATTTTATTCTCTCATCTTCAATTTACACTGTTCCGCATCCTCTTTTTCTCAGGCCCAATCCCATATCCAATATTTCCGGCCCATTATGCTTTTTTTTTAAAACCTAGTAGTTCGTTCTTACGTTAACAACGTCGCAGGTTGCATGCTTCTAGGTGTTGGTACGGAAAATTGTATGTTGTTCCACTTTTTTTTGTTCCGACGTTGTTCTAATTTTATTTATATATTTATATAATTTTTATATAAATATATAAATGAGATAAATTAGAACAGTGAAAACGAAACAGATGATCTGATTCTTTTGGTATGATCGTCAGAAACTTCACAGGTTGAATGCTCCAAACAATGGATAGTCTTCTGTTTAGCTGAAGGTAATCCTACATACCCTGAACTTGAAGATCTGCTTCTAATCTCCAATTCAGTTGGTAGTTGTTACATTAGTTCGTTATAACATTGACTTACTGATGCATATTCATTCAGACAGCAGGTACTAAATTAAATCAGGAGAGCAGAATATACAGCATCCATGGATTTTAATTATTTTATTTATTATAAGTCTAATAGTATAATTATATACTTTTAAAAAGAAATTATTTAAATTTAAATTCTCGAGTTTAAAATTAAGTTTATTAAATAAATAAAAAAAACGAGTCCAGCTAAGAGGAGGTTGGCAAGTATGTCAGATGTATGCATGAATGATAACATGCAAGTGCATGGTTAACACGTGTTAACAGTCCACATGTATAAATACACCCTTCTAATTTCATTATTACTAATTAAAATTTAGCAGATTAGATTAGAAATGAGATTTGTCTTCCACCTTTGCCCTTCTTCTTCTTCTACTATTACATAACTAAAACCCTCGCCCTTTGTCTTCCGTTTCTTTTCTTTTCTTTTCAAACAAATTCAACCTTTTTCATTTTTGCAGAGATAGGTATGTCAGGTTTGTATAATCCCAATTTCTCACCTGCAAGAGCGGCTTCACCCCAAATTAGAACCAACCCAGATGTTGATAGGTTTTTCCTCACACTCTCTCTTCTTCTGTTTTCTTACTCTGTTCTTTAGCTGTTGTTTTTCCTAATTTTTGTTTTTGTTTCCAAATTCTGTAGTCACTATCTCTCTGAGTTGCTAGCGGAACATCAAAAGCTTGGACCTTTTATGCAGGTTCTTCCCATATGTAGCCGACTACTAAATCAAGGTTTGCTTTTTACTCTCTCTTTTTTAAAAATTTATTTTTCGGATCTAACTTTATTTTCTCTACTTTCTGCACAATTTTGTCTCTGTGGCTGCCCCCTTATGCATTTGGTGCTAGTATTGCTATTTGATGGGTTTGAGTGGTTTACGCTTATGACTGACCTCTTGTTTTTATCTTTTCGTCTAAGTTGTATGTTTACCCTTTTTCTTGCTAGGTGTTATGTATTGTCTAGCCTACTTCAGATTGCTGCTTTATTCCCCAAGTTGATGGTCGAATTTTTAATGTGATGGATTGCCTTTGCTTTTGTATGGTGTTGTATTTTTATTCAGTTCATCATTGCAGTAGTGTGTGAAGAAATATTGCATAATATCTGAAGGGCTTAGGCTCATGACAGTTTTCTTTTCCAAGGATCAGTAGTGAAGATCATTGAGTTGTACTTCATGAATTGGAGGAAGGATGGTGTAAGCAAATGTTTCCTTTTTCTTAATTTGGTTCTAGCCATGTAACATAGCACCATGCGGTCAAGTTTCTAAAATTCCAACTTCTGCGGCTTCATCTTGAATTCAGATTTCCTTTTCAGCCCTTTGGTTATGCTAAGTTTGCAGTTTTTCAGACTGATAGTTTGTTTATGATTCATCAAATTCTTATAAAACAGATTGTTCTTTGATATGCAGAAATTTTTCGGGTATCAGGAATGATGTCCAACCAAGGTTTTGGTGATTTTGACAGACTACGGCATAGAAGCCCTAGTCCTATGGCCTCTTCAAATCTTATTTCTAATGTGGCTGGAACTGGATTGGGTGGCTGGAATGGACTTCCTCCGGAGGTAATCATTTTCTTCTGGGTTATGTTTTCATATCCTTGAAATTCCCTTACCTTTATGTATTTTGATATGATAACTCACGAGCACTTGCATATTTGCTTCTGACCAGCCCATCAGATGGTGGTGATCCTAGTATAACCCTTCTAATCACAAATCCTTCACTTTCGTATATTGGTAGAGATATTCGCAGTTATCAATTGTAATGTTTATACCAGCTTCCTTTGAAAAAAGTTGAAGTATACGATGATTCTTTTGGCCTTAAATGCTGTTACAATCTGAGTAAATTCTGATGTTATGTACTGTGGGGAGTGGCGACACTAGATGTAGGATGAACCAATAGTAATCTCTTATATTTACATTAACATACACTTACACTGCTTTCCACCTGATAAATTCTACATGGTTTCTATGTTTTTATTTGGAATTTTAGCTATAATCTTTTCATATCTAATAACTGTTGCCAGTTAAGAATATACTGTTATAAGATACAGTATGTCATGCATAACATTTTTCTTATTTTGATAATATAAGAAATTGAGTATTTGTAGATATGCTCCTGAGTTATACTATTTTGTGAAACCCTTCATACAGAGATTAAGTGGACCTCCTGGAATGACGATGGATTGGCAAAGTGCCCCTGCAAGTCCTAGTTCATACACTGTGAAGAGGATTTTACGATTGGAAATTCCAGTAGATACTTATCCAAATGTAGATATCATATTTTCTTCAATATTGTGCTCTTGAATAGTTAATGTGTTAATTGCATCCTTACAACTTGCTTTAATAATAAAGACTCTGAATCATTTCAAGTATCAATACCTTTATGGCTTCTTCTTCTTCTTCTTCTTTATGGTTGTTAGTTCAATTTTGTTGGTCGACTTCTGGGGCCTAGGGGAAATTCACTCAAACGAGTAGAAGCTACAACAGGCTGCCGCGTGTATATTAGAGGAAAAGGCTCGATAAAGGATCCTGACAAGGTAGTGGACATTCACACTTATTTATCTTTATCTTAGATTCCATATAAGTTGCTATGTCAAATGATGGTGGAGCCAAAGCTGATTGATAAGATGCACCCAGCAATTAAAATGGATTTTTCTTATTGAATTTTTGTTGTACTTTGAGATTAGTTATTGCTTCTGTCCCTAAATAGCTTTTGTCGATTTCCGTCCTGAAGGAAGAAAAGCTAAGGGGAAGACCTGGCTACGAGCACCTGAATGATCCACTGCATATCTTAATTGAAGCAGATTTACCTGCCAATATTGTTGATATAAGGCTGAGACAGGCTCAAGAAATCATAGAAGAATTGCTAAAACCTGTGGTACTTACCTCTATTCCTCTTCCTTCTATTTGATATTCTTAGGGAATTCTAAAAATGCTGACCATTATATGCAGTGCAACCTTTTGTGTGCTTCACCTGAAATTGTTGCAATTGAATGCAATATATGGCTATACTAGAGAGAAGTTTGCTGTTTTACTCAATTAGTTTGTCTGAATAAATTGCTTGCGAGTTCCATTTGTTTGATGATTACTGTATCTCCTCATGTTTTGAGGCTTAAAAACTAGAGAAGAAAAGTGCATCGCCTACTCCCTAGGGGCAGTGGAGAGAAGATACCTCCAATCACAACAAAGGAAAGCATTCACTTAATCATACTTGGCTGCTCATCTTAATTGGAGACACTTTTACTTGAATGGTTTTGGGACTAGCTGTTGCACCACTAGTAGCTAGTGCCATCTATTATTTCTAGAAGTTCTAACAGGCAATATCTTTTAGATTTCTGTTGTGAGTTGAGAGAAATAAATACTAGAATGAAATGTCTATTCTTAAGCATATGAGACCCTTTTTCTTTACTTTTAATTTCCACCTGCTTCTGCAATCTGTTAACCATTTCTATTAGTGGAAACCACTTTCATCTGGCACCTTAAAGTTTAGGATTGATTGAAAGAATCTCTTACCTAGATGATCAACTTGATCTATGAGTTGTGGCAATGTATGCCATACTTTGCATAAAGGTAATCTTTGGCTTGTAAGTAGTTTCAAGTATTTATTTTTGGGAGAATAGTATAACTTATTGGTAAGTTAAGTTTTGCTTGTACTATTTGTCAGCGCATTTTTCTGTGTGTAAAATATTTAGTTGTATGCAGGATGAGTCGCAAGATTACATAAAGAGGCAGCAGTTACGTGAACTAGCCCTGCTAAATTCAAATTTCAGAGAAGAAAGTCCAGGGCCGAGTGGCAGCGTCTCTCCATTTAATACAAGTGGGATGAAACGAGCGAAAACTGGACGCTGATATATATATATATATATATATGACTCTTGTCATTTTGCTACAGAACCTTGGGGCAGAATTATGTGTTCCAATACGTGTATAATGCAGTACGGCTACAAGTTGAATGGTCAAAAGATTTTGCTGATGAGCTTTGGGATGAGATCTCTCCCCTGGTTCTTATTCTTCTTCAATTAAAAGTCTTCTTGGGACAACAAGGACTAAATTAGTGAAAGAATTACATAGTTGGTTTCTAAGCATAGGTTTGCTAAGGGTTCTTTTCCTTTTGTTTCTTTTAACCTGTAAACTTGTTACACCCATTGGATTTATTCTTGTGTTAGTAACTTTTGAGAAGTGTGGAATATATGTAATATTGTTGGTGAAACATTTATGTCTTTGAGACAATGGACATGAATCTTTTGTAGGTGTCAGTTTCCTTTGTGTGGATAAAGACCATACTTTTAGCTGGTATTTTGAAGCATCTAATCATATGGATAGAAATGATATATGTATCTGAGGTAAGGTGGTGGATTAGAAATTATTTGAAAGATTTTATATTGATTTTATATTACTCCATTCTCATTTTCTTTTGTAATCCATTTATTTTAGGCATTCAGCAACATGAACAACCAAACCAGAAAGTTGTCCCTCCTCAAAACCATACGTACATATACATGCAAAGTTGCAAGTATATTTAAGGATGTATTGTACGATGACAAAAATCTCCTAAACCAAGTTGGTTTAAGGAGAAAGTCAGTAGTTGCTGTACAGTGCCAACTGCAACTACAGTGTAAGTCCCGTGTGTACATCTACTGCCATCTCATCTGCCTTTTCTCTTTACATTCTTCACAAAACAGTTACACCTAAACTAACGAAGTTGCTTAAGCTGTACAGCTCCTCCCAATCATTTAGAGATTGAGAATATCAGCGAGGTGTAATGGAGGGTATGGTACCACTAGTTAGATCACTTCCTAAAACACTTGCACCTGACGATCCAAAGCCATAAAACGAAGCCTTGCTCCTGGTCCTGGAACTTGACGACTCTCTTCCGGAATATGTTGTCGATGATGATGATTCTTCATACATTGAATCTGCTTCTTCAGGCATCATTTTGAGAATGTTTTCTAGCTCTCGCACCACCTCCGCCATTGATGGACGCTTTTCTGTGACGTCCTGACAACACATTATTGCCAACCCCACAAATCTCTCCACGCATGCTGCTGGATATGATCCCATTCTACTGTCTACGATCGAGAACATCATCCCTGCCTCATGAGCCGTTTTCACCTGCATGTTCATTCAGTCACCAATGATAATCAATCTTCTGTTCTCTTTCCGAAACAGAAGCTCGAGTTGTGCACGACCATGTACAATTAAAGAAAACTCAAGGTTTCTGAAGTACCTCGCGGACAATGTTTTTTCCGTGTGAGATTGGTCTCATGCCTGTCAACAGCTCCAGAAACACAATCCCAAGGCTATAAACATCACTCTTGTCTGTCAATTTATGAGTCAGGAAATATTCTGGATCAACGTATCCCTGATCCGAAAACCAAAGGTAACCAAGTAAATCTTAAAAGCATTTGGGCAAGACTGATTAGAAGAATGCATTACTAGAAGTTTCAAGCTCAAGTCTTTCCAGGATCAGGTGATACTAAAGGTTCTGCACATCTGTTATGCACTCTTTTTAGTAAATATTTGCCGGAAACAAGAAGACAGTAAAAGAGGAGTGGATTGGATGGTGTTGCTAGTCAAAGTCATAATGTTCTAATCGTCGGGAAAAAATTGAAGTCCTACAATTTGGTTGTTTAAAATTTTTTCTCGAATATACTTACAGGGGTTCCCTTCACCACCGTTGATATATGATTAGGCAGGTTTCCTTGGTCGTCCAGAACAGGAGCAAGACGTGAGAGTCCAAAGTCTGCAACTTTAGCCGTAAGCTTGGAGTCCAATAGTATGTTACTGGCCTTTATGTCTCGGTGGAATACTGGAGGCTGTGCTTCAGTATGGAGATAAAGAATACCCTTAGCTGAGCCCAGTGCAATGTTCAACCTCATTACAAAGTTCAACTTTTCTGTGGCTTTACCTGTATAAAATGGTAAGCGTCAAGTTTAAACTTGATGATCATTTTGTAAAATGCAAGCAACAGCAACTATTGGGGCCTTGTGAACTGGTAAGCTTTGAGTGAAGAGTTACAAATGGAGTCATTGTGTTTAAAGAATTTCATACCAGCAAGCCAGTCCCGCAAGGTTCCGTTAGGCATAAACTCGTATACCAACATCTGCACATGAACCAAGGACACAGGCAATCAAATATGGCACATCATATATGTAGAGATGATAAAATTTGTATCCTATTTAGGAATTATTCAGTACAAAGAATAGTTCAATAAAGTTATGTTAATCCAAGAGTTTGGCGTACCTGCTCTTCTTCTTCGTCGCAATATCCGATCAAGGAAACCAGGTTTCGATGATGTAACCTCGACAATAACTTAATTTCATTTAAAAATTCCTTTTGGCCCTGCAAGGAACCTTCCTCTGCGCGCTTTATGGCAACAACTGTTTTGTCAGCTAAAATGCCTCTATAAACCTTTCCATAACCTCCTTGACCAACTTGACTTGAGCTGTCGAAATTGTCAGTAGCCATGGCCATTTCTTTAAAAGTGAAAGCTTTAATACCCTCAATTTTCATTGATGCCTTTGATGCTGCAAACCAGAGGGAGAATATCATAAAGTTTTGCTTCAGTTGATTCTATACAATTAACATTTATCATGAACTGTCAACTTACACATGTGTCTTCTTGAAAACTTATGAAGGTATCTAGCATGTCTTCTCACTAGCAGAACTGTAGTTACAGCAGAAACTGCAATAGCACAGGCTATGGCACCTAATATTATCACCGCCCAAACTCCTTTACTGATATTTGACTTACTGGTCCCCAATCTCACTGAAGCATCGACAGACACTCACTCGTTACAAACTGAATATTAGTCATATTCTAATGCCTACTTTTCACCGTAGCAAGGAAAACCTTGGAAATTATACGTCCTAAAATCCTGTGTGCTTATCAGTGGTTCCGGAAAATTTTACAGTTCTGGATTCGTTAAGATAACTTCAACATTTGATTATCACTAGAAGAGGAATCGCAATTTTAATTACTTACTCTGTGCATAAGGTCCTTCAAGCGTGAAGTTGAGAAGCTCATATGGTCCAAAAAAGTCGCTGCCAGAAAATTTCCAAGACGTGAATATGCGTCTTACTCGCTGAACTTCTGTTGAGTTGAAGATGTTTGAATGTGCATCGTTCCAATTGGGGAAAAGCTTCAAATGCATCCGCAGACGACTTTCTTGCCAGACATATGAATCAATATGCAATTGATAAAGATCTAATTTGAGACATTTAGTTATATACTCCTCAAATTGGTTAATATATGGAGGGAAATCTGAGAAACTGGGGCTCTTCAGCCGGTAATCAACAGTGAGAGGCGATGCACAAAAGCATGATATAGGTGATCCCGGAACATATTCGAAGAAATTATCTGTTGGACATGATTGAATGCCACAAGTAGAATTGTTTGGCATTTCACTTGTTCTATCTCTTTCCTCTACAGATCCACAGAATTGGCCAACATTTGTTACGCTAGCATTATTGCAGATAGGATTGCCTCCAAGCCTTCAAAAAAATGAGAAGATTCACTTTAATTGCAAAATCTAAAGACCAAAAATGATGTAGCTAGCTATGAGCAGTTCATTCTAAGTATGCATTAATGCAGAACACTTGCACCTTAAGCTGACGTTGACTGGTGGATTCAACTCCCCTAGAATATTTGTGAACCGATTGTCCCTGAGATCCCTGCATGTTTTATGCATCAGAAAGAAACAAATTACCCAGAATCAAACTTTGCAAAGCTAAAATATCAAAACAAGTCATCAACAACATGATTTTCTTTTGTTCTCTTTCTGGTTCTCACAGTTTAAGTCGTGCTTTGGGACTGAATGATTTGTCTTGCCAAATGTCAGATGGGATTGAACCACTTAACGAGTTATTCTTGAGTGATCTGTCATGAAAAAGAAAACCATTTAGATAATATTCAGTGGAGCCTCTGCACTAAATGCTTGGCATTGACCCAATAGAAGCATAAGAAAAAGATTTCAAAGTTAACTTTGATCCTACAAGAGGAAAATTGACAAAATAAAATGAAACTTAAGAAGCAGACAGAATCTTACAGTTTCTGAAGAAAAGGCAGATTTGAGAAACTTTCAGTAATGGTTCCATTAAGATTATTATATGATAGATCACTGCAACAAGAAGAACAAGACTGTCAATAGAAATCCAAGTTAATTAATGAGCTTTCACTTGACAAAACTCTCTTTCCATACTGACATAGTCGTCATATTATTAGAAAGTCCTGATGGTACCAGTCCGGTAAGTTCATTCCTTCTCAGGTCTCTGCAGCATTGACAGAAAAACAAGTCAAAAATACCAACTGAATTGAGAGAAAGTTCAATGTAATATCAATTGTGGAATCACTTACAGATAGTAGAGCTCTGGAATGTTACTAAGATCAGGAATAGTTCCCTTCAAGCTGCAATTTCTAAGACTTCTACCTCGCAGAAAGTGACCAAGGGAAAAAAGAAGCACTTGTCATCATTTCAAACATTGGAATCTCATGAAGGCAGTGAAGACTCTCAAAGCACTTACAATTTAGCTAATCTGGAAAAGTTTCCATACGTAGCAGGAATTTCAGATCCACGAAAGTCATTATTGTCAAGTTGACTGCAAAAGGGGTAAATAAAGACTCATCAGCAGATTTCTACCTAACATCAATAGTTTTACTGCATCCAATTCAAGAATGCCACTCGACGTTTCCTAAAATAACCAACACTGTCATTAGTTAGCAAACAAATAGGAAACTAAGAACATATTAAGAAAGATCTTATGTGATAATGGAGCTATGGAACTCAAATAACAATTTATAAAATGTGATGGAAGGACATACAGTATGCGCAACTGTGGCAAGGCTGACAATTCTGGTGGAAGGTAGCCAGTTAAGTTGTTATTATCCAATAGCCTGTTGATATGCATATTCTCAATCATAAAGAAACACAAAAGAGAACAAAGGAAATAAGAAAAGAAACCATCCAAGTTCTGTGTGAACTTACAAGTGCAGAAGAGTGGATATTTGTGAAAGCTCAGATGGAATTTGACCGCTAATGGAGTTGTTGTTCAAGTGGCTGTATCACATGTAGCAAACAATATATACAAGAAGAGGACTAAAATTTTGACAAAACTTGAAGAATCGGCTCAATGATCCACTTACAGATGCTTCATACTGCTTAAGTTAGCAAATGATTTTGGCAGAGGTCCGGATAACTGGTTCTGATCCACTTGGAGTCTATCTAAGTTCGACAAGAAGCCGAGCTCATAAGGTAATGAGCCTGACAATTGGTTTCCATTTAAGAGCCTGTAAATGCAATACATCAACAAGGTTAAAGTACTGAAATTCTGAACTATTTCTCTTAAGCCTAAGACAAAATTTAAACAAAATAAAGGCATTGCCAGATATGTAGAAGATGAAGATCAAGAAGAAGAAACTTACAGGAGCTTCAAAGGTGATATCTTTCCTATCTCCTTGGGTATGCTGCCAGTCAAGTTATTCCACATGAAATCCCTTATAAAAAAAAGACAAAATATTACATTGACAGACACAATTAACCATAAAACTTCATCTGAAAAGATGTAAATAATTGAAATTTGGGTACTTTCTCTATGACTCACAACAAGGTTAGATGAGAAAGTTCGCCAAGCTCGGGTGCTAAAGTTCCAGAAAGATTCATATTCAGTAACTGGCTGCAGGGAAACTAGCAAAATATGAGCACTCAGAGTAGGCAATCGAGCTGTTTTCCAAAGGCATTTTCTTCATATTTCATTAAGACTAGACAACAATTAGTGCCTAAGGAAAAACTGAAAGAACATACAGCTCCAAGACATGCAAGTATCCATCAGCTTCAGAGGTATTGGAACACGTTACTCCAGTCCATTGGGATGTACAGGGATCTCCGATATTCCAATTCCTGAGACGAGTCATCGGGTCTATCAGACCATCCTTGACTGCTAGCAATGCATTTACTGAAAAAGGGGAAAATAAAGTTTTGAGTCGTAAGTGAATGAAACGGGTTGCCAACTAAACTTTAAGTTTCCTTAAACTTTCAGTTCATCTTTTGCAGGAAATTTACTTGCTCCCCTCTTTCTATAACTTAATTCTCTAAATTAAATTACATAATCACAAAACATTTTCAACTGTTTCGTACGCATAGAACTGTCTTCAAGAATAAAGTATCCAAGGATTGGAAAAGATCCATCAGACAAGCTAATGAAAAGAACTCCTGAACTTGTGGAAAACAAGGGAGAGTTATTCTGAACAATTAGATATTTGCAGGGTTTATCCTATGCAAACTGAACTGAAAAGCTTAAACTGTAAAAGCAACAAAATTTTTAAGAATTTTTGGTAAAAGTAAACACCTTCTGCAGGATGCATTTTTACTGCAACAGCAGCAAATACCAAACAACAAAATGATATCATAAAAATGGAGCCCATGGTTTTGTGGGAGAACATCTCGATGCCGTGCTGAGTGGAAAATAGCTACCATAAATCAGTATCTAACTTGTCAATAGTCATATCAGATTCCCACGAGTTCCAACTTGAATTGAGCAACAAGATATCATTGATCTCCTGAAGCTCGTTTCTTTCCAGTTGCTGTGCAGCAGAAGGAAACTGGAAAATAAGAGGATAAACAGAGAGAAATGAGTGAGAAACGAATGGTCGTTTTTCAATCAAAAGTTCAAAACTATTCCAAGAAAAAGAGTTGAAGCAAGTTTTTCTAATTTAATTCCGGAAGAAATGCAGAGTCAATCCAATAACCCTTCTAGACTACACAATGAACCAGACACCATCCATTCAATCTTATTCAGATTCCAAGTAGTTGAAACAACCAAAGAAAAGTCCAATCTTTTTCTAAGAACAAGAAAGAAACAGATACAAACAAGAGCACAAAACAAAACTTACTTGAGGCAATTTAAGTGTCTATCTTCTCTAGCAGAGATGTTGGTTCTGATATCAAAAGGTGTAAGCTTGACCCATGAAGCTGAAGACCAGAGAGGGATTCACAGGACTTGATGAGAATGATATACTTTTTCGTCTAAACTAAATTTGTACGAATAAAAACCAACAAGCTTTTGTGCATTATCTGAGTATTTTAACTGAACGTAATAATTGACTTCAATCAAAAATCTAAGAGAACTTGGAGGGCAGGTATGTGCTGTTTTTGTCCATTTTTCAGGCATCTAGCTAGCGACTCTCCGTGTGGAAATGGGATAAAAGCTTGCTTTGATTATGACGGCCATAGACTTGTATACCCCTGCCTTCACATGTCATCGTCATTTGATTATAGGACAAGTCCAACTATTCTCTTCACAGGATGAAGATAATAATATAATATCAGTAGTTTTAAAAAATGGTTGCCAAAAGGCAAATCAGAACAGGAAAATTTCTAAGGCTACTCTTAGGTAGTTTGGTAGGTTTCCCACTTCAGGAAACAGTATAATTACGTAAGATCAGAAAAAAAGAAAAAAAAAGAGCTAAAAATTTGGAAAACAAAAAAAAGAAAAGTCATAGAGAGATGCTACAGTTTCACAGTGTGGCACTGTCGTTGGTGGATTGGATCTGATTTTTTGGAGGAGGATTGGAGTTAGTCTAACACGTGCCCTTTATAGTCAACTCTGCCATCTCCAATTTTCTTTACTCCAAAGTTTTGTATTCCCACTTTCAATCATCAATGTATCTGACCACAGAACAGCTAACACGCATGGCTGAACGTAACATTCATACCCTCTGTTCAATCAAGGTTGTACGTGGAAATTCCTGACCATTTCAGGCTGCTTGGTCGGTCAACTGTCAACAATTTCAAGTAAATATTACCTACTACTGTCAAAATGGTTGGACGACTGGAAAAAACAGTTCGATTCATGAGTACCTGTGGACAGGATACAACAAAAATGAATTTCTTTTTTTAAGACATTTTCTTTTTTAATCCTTTATAATGCAATATTATCTGCAGATGACAAAGGAACTGTAAGATCGACTAATTAATAATAATTTTAAAATGGCAGAAGCTGCCAAGTTGCCAGCCAAAGAGCTTTCAAGTAGTTGTTCTTTTCTCTGCTTATTGATGGCTCTGATGGAACATCTTTCCGCAATCAATAATGTATTCAACATCAAATTTAACAAATACCAACTGCAATTAATTAAAAAAATGATGCGTTGCTATCCAGAAAGTACAAAAGTTTTCAATGTTCATAACGACGTTTAGTATTTCTTTAATTGTTTGTACGTAAAAAAGATGTCCTTATCCACATAAGATGTCAACTTCCGTGAGCATCAGTCTGCTCGATGTCATAGGTGAATCATTAGAAGTGAATTACGGAACAAGATATTCTATCCAATTTTTACGGCGTCTTATTGTGTTTAATGAATCTCAGTCATTTATTTATGTGGGTCTTGTATGAGTCTTACATAAATAAATGTGAAGCCCGTATAAATAATTTGTTAAGATTCACTAGACACAATAAGATAACAGAAGATCGTAAATTTCAAAGTAAAAGCAAAAATCAGAATGGACGGTGTACAGAAGTTACAATGTCCGCAAGAAAAGACCAACATAAATGGCTTGCTTGAGAGAGGAAATGCTTCATATCCAACAGAAGCTAGCTGCTAACTAGATAAGAACTAGGGCAGTTTTGGTAAACAGGGTTTCATGCACATTGGAATATGTTCAAGTAACCGAATCAAGTGAAAGATAAAACACCAAATACACTCTTATTAACAGCGTCCAGAATAAATATTACCTGAAGACAATAAGTGTATGGGAAGTTTCTGGAATGAAGTTGACACTTAGGACCACTTAATTCTTATATTGATCTACATGGTTTCGTCTGCAAAATATGGAGCCTGACAATTCAGTTAAGTTTTTCCCCTTCCCAATGAACGCCAGCCTCCTACAAGTATATCTCAGTTTAAATTGCCAATAAAAGTCTTTTAGAAAAGTTCAAAGACGATGACATAAGACCAGCCACCGTGATGCCTAAAAGTTCTTCCCTCCTATATATTTAGTATGTTTTCTCCGTTCTAACTTTGTGCCCTATTTTGTTAATTTGGTCTTATAATTTGTTGCTTAATTAGTTCTATATTATTTTGCAGAATTCTTGCTAAGATTCGAGGGATTGAAGAAATATGGTTAGATATACGCAAAAGAACTCGGAAATAGGCATACAAAAGTTTTTTAAATAAAGGAAAATCTACCTAATTAGACTAAAACAACGATATTACGAATTTTTCAGTATAAAAAGAGACTGTCACATATCGGAGGACACACCCAACAAAACCTACACAACCTGTACTCAAGAGAAAACGGTGGGAAGAGGAGATTATCCTAATGTCGGAGTTTTTCGTTATATTATTTCCATCGTGTCTTTTTTAAATTTATTACTAGTTGTATTTTTGTTTACAAATATGTTAGCTTAATATCTTTTTAGTGCCAAAGGGAGGCAACCCTATTCTACCATGATTTGATTGTTTAAGTGTTATATTTTGATACATGAATTTATGCTTTATTTTGTTTTAAATCCTTCATTAATTTGTATGCAAGTTATTCATTAAAGCAACAACATGGACCTTTAATTGATATATGTATAGAATTCTTAGATGAATTGATTATTAGATCTTGATAAAGCATAACTAGTATTACTAAGACAACCTGAAATATTGAGCTCTTAGATAATTTTGGTGGCAATATTACATGAATTTCATTGATTTTTTAGCACATCTAGATAGTTTTTGATTAATTACATGACTTGAAAAATTAGGGGTTTAATGTTAGAAATTCGTCTTGATAGTTAGTTAAAACCTAAAATATGACTGACTTTATTAGAGAAAATTACACAAATTCATATAAAGAAAATATGCTTAGAGGTTTTCATGGTAGAGGGGGTAAGGAGAAGCTGAACTTTGGTACATTTTTAGTGAATTAATTAGTTCTTTAAGCATTTTTGGATACTTAATTGTTAGTCAATAACTTCATAATTGGCAGCGTGAATAGTAGTTAAAGGTGTGATTTTAAGTATTAGCGATTAATCCTCGTGTAACGATATCTATACAACTATATTATAATTATAGTGCACTTACTAGGTGAAAGTTTAACTCGTATCATACATCCTCAACTGTACAATGTATATTACAGGTTATTCAAGCTTGGATCATTAACGTTTTGATTCACTGTTGTATCATTAAGTCCCAATTTGTGCTCATAGTAGAGTTAACTACCTTGTAGCAAGGGCTTGAAGTTCATATATATATATATATATATATATCTAAATCTCCACCTGAAGAACATAAAATTTGTTTCACAGTTCCATTTGCTTCACCCTTTTCTACAAGCACGAACTCTTCAAGCAGGGCTCTTCCTCTTCCTGGGCAGTGAAAGATGTTTCATCAATCACTTGAGTTGAATTGTCCCTTAAAAGCCTGCAATACCAACAAAAGTGTAGAAACACCTCTCAATATAAGTTTTAAGTCATAAATCAGATAAGCTTGCCAGTAATGCAATTTCCAGACAACAAATCACAACAACAACAACAAATCTATGGCCCAACACTCACAAAATGGCAATACCTGATCATAAAGGTCGGCAATATCTGATCATAAGGGTATGAAATGCCTACCAAGCAAACAATATAAATTTTACTAACCAGAAAGTTAAATGGCATATCAGATAAATAGTCCAGACTGCAGTTAATTCCAAATGATCAATTTCCAGTAACTTCGAAATGGTTTACGGGCTAACCTATAATCGTCTTCAACAACCTAACATCTTGCAACAAACTTCAAATTGGGCAGTAATTCGGATTGAAGTAGCTATGAGTACTATAAAGACCTGTTGAAACACAATATCTTTTATACTACTATGTTACTAGATGCCTGAATCATATTACCCAGATCTTATATTTTCCCAAATGCCAGCCTCAGAGAGGGAACCTCAAGTTTTCTGGAAAAAATCACATCTTGACATTTTCCAGAAGCTCTTCTTGATACAAATTCAACAGTAGCCATAGTCCAACACGAAGCTTCCTTACGCCGAGTAGTGAGTGGCCTAGTGTAACCAAGCGTAGAAACATGGAGAAACAAAGCAGGAGGTAAAGAGAACAGAAGATGTTGACATTGCTTCCTTGACAAAGTTCATCCATTTCAACTGTTCTCTATCCATTTCAACTGTTAAGAGAACAATAGCTGGGGCAATCGAAAAGATAAATTGCCCCAATAATATAACAATTAATGAGAAGCATCAGAAAGAAGTAAACTTTAATAGAACAGCTGAACCAAGTTAATGAATTTGAAATTGCTTCCTTGCAAAAGTTCATCCATGATAAGAAGGAATTCGGTAGAGAGGAGGAAGAAAAGAGAGAAGGAAAGAGTAAGAGAGATTTTCCATTTTAACTGTTAAAAGAAGAGCGACGACAATTATTGAGGAGCATCGGAAAGAAGTAAACTTTAAAAGAACGCCTGAACAAAGTTAATGAACCTTTAAAGACAGTCAGGGCAGGAAATAGAATCGAATAGCAATACTAGAGAGACAAAGGGCTAGAACTTAATTGAAACAAAACGAAAACAGAAGGAGACTCAGAAATACCTCTTGAAATAACTGAGATGGCTGATTGTAAGATGATCCACAATGGCTATCAAATGGGAAAACTGCGAATCTGTAAATAAAAGTAAACAACTTACTTCAGAAAATGAATAGGAAAGATACAAGGGATTCACTTTGTGTTTTTTTTTTTGCCCTACAAAATCCTGAAGAAACTTTCAACCAAAACCAGAGCTTTAAATTCCGGTTTGATAAGGTTAAAAGTTGGTAAACCCCAGATGAAGATAAACAGAAAAATCACAAAGCTTTAGGTGATGACTTATACACTAATTGGGATGTGACAAAGCCTTACGGAAAAGGAGGAGCCACGGCCCTGCGGATCGGCATCTCAGTTGTCTGGAGGTGGCTTTTGGACTTGTGGAAGTTTATGTTCGTGTGTCTTGTGGCTTTGAGCTTTCAGGTTCTCGCGCTAGTCCACCCCCATTGAACTTGGGCTTACCATTTCTTGCATGCTTTTTTTAGTAATTTTCTTTTAATTTCGCAGCACCCCACCAAGAAAAGTTTATGAAATGTCCTGAATTCCCCAGTATTATCAAGCTAACATCATAGAATGTTACGGTTGTATAAGAAAATGTAATCCTATATCACGAAGAGGACATAGTTAATTGGCAAAGCATTCTGCAGTTGTACATCAATCCAGAACTAATGCATTTTAATACTATAACTTCGATTTTGTCAAGTTGAAAGATAAAAAATTGCTTAGATTTCGTTCTTTTATGAAATAAGCCGTGGTTGATCTTTTATCCAAAGTTTTGCCAAAAGTTTCTTTTTTTTTTATCATATCCTGGGGGATAATTTTTACAGAATTCAAACAAAATAGCTCTTGGACATGCATTTTCTGCTCAGAATCTATACATCTGGTGAGCTGGTATGCTTTGCTCAGGAAAAGTTGGTTTCAGAATGTTATATACACCGAGTAGCTCAACAGGGTAAGACATTCCAAACTCCATTCAAGGATTTCCTAATCAGGGAAGAATTCAATGCAGTAGAAGACGTTCACAGGACAGCTTACTAAATCTACCAAACAGAAAAGAACTATTTAACAATCAATAAATACAGGTGCCCTGAAGTTGTGGACCCTATAGAAAAGGTGGCATTGCCATGCCAATGTTGCATAATAGCCAGCAGCAAGGACCGAAACGATATGTACATGAACATGACAGGAGGAGGAGGAGGAGGAGCTATGTTCAGCTGACTTGTTTTGGAAAAACAAAATCTGAGTATTAAAAGAAGCAACAATAAGAATAATGACCATCTTATCGTTCTTCTACAGTCTACACCGTTGAACAGCTCGATCCAAGGAAAAGAAGACGATATTAAGAAAAAGAAAAAGATGGGGCCTTGGTTATGGAGTGTGAGTATGTACTTTGGTGGACTCTGCTCTGGTCTCTAATAATTGTGGCTTTATAGAGTTCTGTGCCCAACATCCATAAAGAGCCTTCTTCTTCACATCCCACAACTTTGACCAACTCACCATGCTTTTACACTCTACGAGACTAGGAGAGTGATCCAATTTTCCCCCCTTATTAACGATATTGCCACGCAACTACTAACTGTAAAGCGAAGTTCTAGGCTAGCGAATCCATTATCGTAACTACGAGATCAAAGACTCGATTTTTATTTGCTTTCAGATTGACCCATTACGTGTGGAAGATGGAAATCGAGATTCTGATGGTTTCCCACCTTGGACGTCAAATGGTTTGAGAAAATATTGCATAACTGGAGGTTCCATAAGAAGAAGAAGAAGAAGGTGATGTGTCTTGTGATGTAAAGTTCATTACTTTGATGGAAAGTTTCCGGTCTCGATCTTCAAAATCCTTCAACAGTAAATAACTTTGCTTTTCTTTTCTTTTCCTTCTGGCAGGATGGCGTGACATAGCAGGGCAACATTCTTTATCGGAAATCACAAACGCAAAAGCAACTTCAAAGTATTAAACGCGAAAGACACAAAAGCAACAGAAGTACGAGCTTGGCTGGAATCCCTGTTTGTTTCTGCCTCACTTTAGTAAATCAATGGTCATCGTAAGGCCATTTACGTAACGTTAAGTCATATTCCCTCCCATCATTATTTTGTCACACTCTTCTCTTTCTCTTTCTTTCTCAGGAAAGACAGGCTTGTGGTTGTTTTGTTTAGTGAAGAAATAAGTAAAAGGAGAAGAGAAAATATGGTGTCTGAAGGCCTCCTTTCCTCCTCCAAGCGCTCTCCAAGTCCTAAGTTCTCCAACCCCTTCACAACTCGGTAGTCTTATCTCTTCATCTCCTCACGCTCACGTAAATGCACACGTATGCTTCATGGTTTTGCTTGATTTGGGTTGCAATGGAGTAGAGATCTGTATCTCCACTTGTTCCTAACCATTTTCTTTACCAGGACCAGTCTGATCAGCATCCCTGTATTGTATCTTCTGGCTCTTTCTTACACACCTAAAATCTATTCGTTTTTCAAAAACTAAAGCTTCCTTTTTTTGGTTTTTCTTTTTTGGATGAATCGAGTACTCAACGCTCTCTGATAAAACAGTGCTCGAGTTTAAAACTTCCATTTTGATGAGTGAATGAACAATATAAGCCACAATGAACAGCAGATTAGTCTAAAGAGCTGAGACTTCATGAGATATAAATTCATCAAGAATCTAAATGATTTCTCAAATGGAACATATCCCTCAGAGGCCATCTTTATCAGATGATGAAACTTCAATGATGATAATGAGGTGGAGGATCGTAATTTATCCTTCCCACACTGCTCGAGTGCAATATGAAGTTTCTTTCTTTTGAGTGTCAAGGCTCATTAACCAAGAGCTAATGGCTTTTCACTTCCAAATCGTGAAATAGAATAAACTATGCATAGTTAACGTTGTGAATCTCTATTTCGATCTTAATTTACATTCTCTCATTTGATACTTGAGGGATTTGTATATGCGATGGATACTTCTATAATAACCCTGGCTAGATTGTTTACTTGTAAAAAGGCCTCATTAAATCTTCCTTATTTTGCCTGTAGTATCTTTTCGGAAGTCGCTGGGGACATTACAATAGTGGTGGATGGGGAATCTTTTCTGCTGCACAAGGTAGGGAGCTGGTTTCATTACCTTTTTACTCTACCCTGCCTGTAATGCAATTGATACGGGCCTCGGCACATATTCGAGCAATGTTTGAAAGCTAATTAATTCCCCTTGTTTCCTTCAGTTTCCACTTGTTTCCCGAAGTGGAAAGATACGGAAAATGGTTGCGGATGCCAAAGACTCGAATCTATCCAAAATTGAGCTACAAAATTTACCTGGTGGTCCGCAGACGTTTGAACTTGCCATGAAATTCTGCTACGGGATGAACTTTGAGATCACAACTGCAAATGTTGCTCAACTGCGCTGTGCTGCAGAGTACTTGGAGATGAGTGAAGACTACCGGGAAGAGAACCTTATTAGCCGCACGGAGACTTATCTGAATGAGATTGTAGTTCAAAGTTTTGTGAAGTCTGTGGAAGTCCTGTCCAGTTGCGAGATGCTTACTTCGATAGCAGAGGAGGTGGGAATTCCAGACCGGTGCATTGAGGCCATTGCCATCAATGCATGCAAAGAACAGCTGGTGTCAGGTTTGTCTCGATTAGAATGCGACGCTGACTCTACTGAACTTAAAAGTGGTGCTATTGAATGGTGGGTTGAGGATCTCTCTGTACTAGGAATTGACTATTATCAAAGAGTTATTTGTGCCATGGGCAGGTTAGGTGTCCGATTGGATAGTATCGTTGTCTCTTTAATGCATTATGCTCAGACAGCACTCATTGGGAAATGTCAAATATGGAATCCAGCAAAGAACAAGTCAAGTCCTACCAAGGAGGAAAACTATAAGAGCTTGGTTGTGGAGACTCTCGTGAGTCTTATGCCAACAGAGAAGTCATGTACCATCCCACTGAGTTTTCTCTTTGGGATGTTAAAGATGGCAATCATATTGGAAGCTGATGTTGTGTGTAGACTTGAGATGGAAAGGAGAATTGCTTTTCGGCTAGAAATGGTTACACTTGATGATCTTCTTATTTCTTCAGTCAGGAGTGGGGATTCGATGTTTGATGTTGATACTGTCCATCGGATACTAATTAATTTCCTTCAGCGGGTTGAGGAAGAGGAGAATGAAGACTCCGGATATGAATCTGAAGTCCTTGGTTCTCCAAGCCATGACTCTTTGTTGAAAGTAGGAAGGCTTATTGATGCATACCTTGCAGAAATTGCTCCTGATCCATATTTAAGTTTGCAGAAATTCATTGCTTTGATTGAGATACTACCGGACTATGCTCGGGTGATTGATGACGGACTTTATAGAGCTGTTGACATATATCTGAAGGTATTGCTATCATCCTCAAATGATTCAGTGCTACAAAAAATGTGACAATTTGCTTTTTATACTTGTATTGAACCTAGTCTACATGTCGTCGACATTATATTAACCTGCATTTCTCAATTTTCTTGTCTAGGCCCATCCAGTGTTGACTGAACATGAATGTAAAAAGCTTTGCAAGTTCATAGACTGCCAAAAGTTATCTCAAGAAGCATGCAATCATGCTGCTCAAAATGATAGACTGCCGGTGCAAATGACAGTGAGAGTTCTTTATTTTGAGCAGCTTCGACTGAAGAATGCATTTTCTGGAAGTTCTGGAGATGGTTACCCATCACAGAGGATAAGCAGTGGTGTTCCAAGTGCAGCTATGTCCCCACGCGATAATTATGCTTCTTTACGGAGGGAAAACCGGGAACTTAAACTTGAAATATCAAGGATGAGAGTGAGGTTGAGCGAGTTGGAGAAGGAACAAATATGTATGAAGCAAGGAATGAGAGATAAATCAACAAATGGGAAAACATTCTTAACCTCAATCTCCAAAGGGATCGGGAGGATTGGAATCTTTGCTGCTCCATCAGGGGCAAGACGGCAAAAATCTGGTCGAAAGTCTCGGGGATCAGAAAACAAACAGGGTAGGAGCCGAAGGTATTCTGTGTCTTAGCTTAGTTATCCAATTACAGCTGGTAGTGTACATGATTCAGGATTTTGGAGATGCATTAGGCGTTTGAACATTATGCCATGACTCAAAGGCACTCCTATCAAGGTGGATGAAGAAGTATATCCAACATTTCAACTAAAGCCATAAAATTTTTAGTTAAAAGCCCCTGTTTAGCATGAATGTTGCCAATGTTTGTGATACAAAGTGCCGGAGATTTGGAAAGAGAAGCTACCGGTCATCTACCATTATTCACCTACTCAAATCATCTGAGAACATCAACATGGTATGTAGAAATGAAAAAAGTCAAGCTCAATAAAGCTTCCAACTTTCGATCCGAAGTATGGTATCAGACTCATCACGTTGTACTACTTGCTGATCCAAGGAGGAGTTTTCGGATCTGCAGCAAGGAACAAATCTCCATGAGAACAATTTCTTTCCCTGTTTCCGGACAAAAGAGGTACAAGGAAACTTGAATATTTTTGCCATAGCAGCCTAGTAAATTGTCTTGTTTTTTGTTTTGATGTTCATTCCTAGACTCTACACATCTAGTTTTGCATCCCACATTGTATCAAGTAGACAGAAATGGAACAATTGAACTGATTTTCTGTTGGTAAAGTAGCCATACCTCTGGCAGTTTCCGTCTGAAAAGGACATCCAGTCTTGCATCCAAAGTATTCTCGCAAACTATCTTCCCGTCCTGTGAAGCCAACACTACACCCCCAGAGCTTCACAACAATTACCAGGATAAGAGGTTAGAAAGTACAGATGAAGGTAAATAATGGAAGGAATTATCCAATTACCAGTAAGGAGCATGGGAATCGGAAGAAGATGGAGCTGGTGGGAGATAAACTTGTTTGTCAATGGAAAGCTTGGGAGGTTGAACTTTGAGTTTCTCAGCATACTCTTTCTTTGCTTCTTCCACAACAGACTCTACCAGGTTTCGATCAGCCTCTCTGCACCGGAGCAACACCGCAGGTTCCTTAAGCCTAAGCAGACTCTACAAATCACCGACATCATCAAAAACACAGAAACTGATCAATATCTGAGATTATGAGACAGCAAACCTTATCTGTTACAATGTACCTGAACAATGAGGAGCTTGAGCAGCTTCTTGTATACGTTTTTGTCTTCACAGACTCGAAGGAGTTGAGCAGTGGCAGATTCTTTCATGGCGTTCACCACATCGTCTTGAGCCTGAAGAACCTTTATGCGGGATTCGTTCAGTTGCATCGAGTACTCTCTACGCATTAAATTCCCAAATTTTTAGTCAAAACCCTATCGAATTTAAAAGCTTCCGGCGCTCGGCTCAGAATGACCTGAAAATTTACAGACTCACATTTTCCTGCGAACTTCAACCTGTTTGGTCTTGCGTTCGATTTCTTGTTTGATCCTTTTCTTTTCTGCTTCAAGTATTTGCAATTTCTCTATGTTGAATTCCTGCAGTTAATTTTCACTATTCTCATGTTTTTGATTCAGAAAAGCTGAAGAAACACCCAATTCATAGAAAAAACTATAAACCATTGCAGAAAACTGTTGAAGATAATCAAAATGACCTCCTCGGCGGAGACAGAGATCTCGTTGGCTTTCTCCTCCGCCTCCTGACGGATGAATCTAACCATCTGCTGTATCTGTTTTGATACATCGCCATCATTCATCGTTTTCGTTCTTTGATTGTTCCAAATCAAATCCCTGATCTTAATGACGAATCCCACAATTTATCAGGTTGATTAGTTGCGAAATCCAATCCGTCATTTTTGTCCGTTTAGAATTGAACGGATCAAAACCTTCTACCTTATATTTCGCTAATCTTTGTTAGATTGTAAACCTGAAGCCCTAGACTAATAAATTCTTCAGTTTTATTAATTAAGCTTTTCGATCGGAAGTGACTATTACATGTCATGTCAGGGTACATAATACATGGGATTAGGAAGCTTAAAGGTTCGGTTCCCTGAAACTTCGCCTTGGAGATCGCTCCACTGGTCACCGACGTTGCCCCATATCCTGTAACCTTCTGCAACTAATTTCTTTCTTATTTCAGATTTAAATAACACTGCACTTCGTCCTTTGTACGCTTCAGTCCTCATAATCAGTTGTTCGTACCCAACAAAACCTTGAGTTTGCAGATTATCTAGAGTTGCCTGACCAAGGGTCTGTTCATCTCTTCCGGTGACCAGTATCACTTTGAAACCCCTTCCGATCAGGTCTCTGAACAGTCCAAGCACTGAACGAATTGCTGGACAAGCTCCTTTCAATGCCCATGTCCTGAATCCAACTGGGTCGTATGGATCACACCTGCACCACCAGAGGAGGAGAGTAGATTCGTATCAGAGTAAGAAGAACATACAAGGAAAGATATTGAATCTTCATGCATGTCGATTCAAATCAGACAAGAAAAACATACAAGTAAAGATATTGAATCTTCATGCATGTGGAATTGTGGACTCCATTCGATACTTACCCGTACTTCTTTTCTTTGTAGTAACCGACATTGGAGATGCAGGTATCGTCAATATCTAGGATCCAAGCGTCCAAGCTGTCGCCGGAGGGAACAATCTGGTTCACATAAGTCCTTATTTGATCAATCACCAAGTTAAGGTCTTTTTCGTACTGGCCTTCGGTCATGTATTTCTCGACATAGAACAAGCATTGAGGAGGGACAGTCCGCCATGCACGTAAGTTATTTGCCTCCACTGCTAGCCTCCAGCTCAGGCAATAGGCACCGCCGTCTGGGAAGGTTGGCCGCCAGAAAGTGGGGTTCAGGCCAGTTACCTTGGACACTAATGCCAAGGCGAGTAGTACGAACTTCATTACACGATGGACCATGGGCCTGATAATGAATTCCAGTTGTTCCCGCACTAAATGCCACTTGAAGTTAGTAACAGCAGAGATTACAGAGGAGGAGCAGGAAGTTTCTGCCATAGATAAAGAAGAAGAAACAATGAAATCAATGAAGGAATTTCTGGTTGGATGGTCTATTTATACTGAAATTGGATATAATAATACAAAATTTCAACTGGGCCTGCTGTGAAGACTTGCATAGCTGCATTGAATTATATGGAAACTAAACGACACAGAAGAGTACATGCAAGAGAAGGTCAAGGAAAGTTCTCTTCACTGACTCGTTCAAACTGAGACATTTCCACCACGAAACCCACATTCTCAGAGCTCTCGATTGTCACACTCATATTCTTACCTAACATCAACTTCCAGGGACTAATTTAGATGCATATAGTGTAGAAAGAACAGGGTAGCGAGTGAGTGATGTGATTGTTAATGGCTACGAGAGACAGCGTAAAGAATAAGATGCGGCAGATTTGAATACATGCATGAATTTTTTGCGTTCAGGAATTTGTTTCTTAGCGTAGAACCTGCGGCAAAAAGCCATTGACTTGAAAAGTCACTTGACTTGCCTCCTCTTTCTTTTTTCTTGAGCTCCTCGCATGGAGTAATGCTCTGGTAATGTGACATTGACAAAAACTTTAAGCTTCTTACAACCGAAGATCTAGTTTTTAGAGGATTTTCTGAACTATGTAAACATGAATGTACAGTTAAGCAATGCCAACCTATTTTTCCTCCAGGATCACAAGCTAGCAGGAGAAATGTGAGTGGAGCCAATCTTCCCGGAAAAGGAAAACCATTAACAGAACTAGCAATTTCAGTGATTATATATAGAGATGAAGAGAGACTTAAGCTTAAAGCTGGATCATATATAGGTAGGTAGGTGGGGTTGGCGTCGGAAAGCAGAAGAGTTTGTGAAGATGAATTGATGATTTTGTGGAATGAGCAATTGAAGTAAAAGCAAACTCCAAAAGTGGATATGGAGTCAGGGACCATCAACTCAATCTTTTCCCATTTGTTGGGTCGTCATGATTCCCTGAAGAGTGTTAGGAGGAGTGGCTTGTGCCACCGCCAAACACGACCGACCATTCCTAATGCTAATAGGAAAAGACTTGGTTGCAATTCTTAGGGTTGGCAATACAATTCTTATTAAGTTTTGATCCAAAAATTGAATTAATAAAATTTTAAATTAGATTTAAATTTAAAAAAAAAACTTAAATCTTGATTTAAAACTTCAATCGCTTATAAAATAATTATAGATAATAATAGATAATACTTTTTATTTAATATAAATAAGATTTACCTAATCGACTAAGAAGATACACTATGAGGTTTAGAAGTCACGAGAAAGTGGAGAATGTCCACTTCCTTAGTTGTGTAATGATACTCATATATGTGCATGCTTGTAAATGTTCCTTTTCTACGATTTGATTGTGACTTTGTAGAATTAGATAGGTTAGGGAGGCAAATTCTATTGACTATTGTAGTTTTAATTATTTTAGGAAAGAATGATCTTCACTTTCAAATTTTATGTTTATTTATAGAGGATGAGTGGTAATTAAGGCACTTAATCTACCCTCCACATTCTTTGGCCACAAAA
>JAOQMQ010000005.1:1405284-1427860 GCA_027563845.1 Erythroxylum subrotundum | reverse complement strand
TTTGTTTCATGCTTTGTTTCCAAGTGTTTGGATCTTTGGGACAGAGAATGCCTAGATGGATGTTAATGATGTGTTCTTTGTTATCAGTGGAGACTTAGGTTGGACTAGTGTTGTAAGCAATGATAAATCCAAAAACAACTAAAGTGATGGTTGTCTTAAAGGTATGTGATGTCTATCTTATGTAGAGTGTCAAATTATTGATTTCTATCATATTTTTCTATTTTTTTCTTTTTGATACACCAGACAACTTATGCATACTTTTCATAAAGATGGGATGAAGGTAACCATTTTATTTCTGCTGCTTTGGTTTTATTCTTTTGTTGTGGGCTGGTGGCAGTGTCCACATTGAGGTGGGGATTTCTTAGTTCTAGGATATTGTACACTATGTAAATGTCGTTTGATATTCTTTAATCATGAAAAATTACATTCTAATGCTACTGATTTTGATGTTTTTAATTCGACTATGGAACTCTTACTGCTTTGTTTGTAGATTAAGTTTGGTACTTGTTGATCCTTGGAGGTAGCTATATTTGATGACAAGAAAAATAATCTCATTAAAAACCAGTCATTTTTTGTGAATTATAAGTTTGACTTTCTGTAACACAACACTTATTATGAATCTCGTAGATACACGGGTTTTAGAGAGATTTTATAATACACAATCTTACTCTTAACTAATAGGTAGAGAGGTTGTTTCTAAACTTTTTTTTTCATTTTTGCTCAGGAAGGAAATGGTTTATATTATACATGATCCTTAATATAGGAATGGTTTTTAATATACAAATGTATCATTAAGTTTGATACAAAATGACTTTCTATGGGTTTAATAGTTTAATTAATATTATAAAGGAAATGGTTTTTAATTATCCATCCTTTTTAGGTGTCACCTTTGTATTTATTAATGACATTTTTAAAATAAAAGAAAATTTTCTTTGTAATATGATCTCAAATATAGGTGAGACTGTTTGTACATTTGTGACAACGATGTCGGCGATACTCGACACCTTTTCCTTTGTAATTGTCTTATAGGGTTTTCATGATTGTTGTATATTGTTAATTTACCTTCATGTTTTGTTCATAATTATCCTTGTGTTTTAATTGATTGTATATGGTATTATGCTCATAATTTTTTTCTTACTTTATGCCAAAACATAAGTGAGAGACAGAGAAGACAAGTACAAATAATGAAATTTCTTTTAAATTTTAAAATCATTTTTGTGCTTTTTCTTAATAATTTTAGTAATTGTTAGATTTTAATAGAGAAAATATCCATTTAAACTTATACATTATAAAGTAAAAGATATTTTATAATAATCTTTATAAGGCGTATTACTAGACTTCCCCAAACCTTACATTTCAGTGAGATTTACATTGAATATTGTTATTAAGTACTTTTCATGAAATTCTTCTTTTTAGCTTCCTAATGTGGGTAATATGATATCTCTTTATTGCAATTTATATTGGTCTTACGAGAATTGTTAGATTACTAGATTGTGTTCTTTTTTTTTTTTTCCCCTCAAGTTCCCATTAATAATTACTAGATTGTGTTCTTTATTTTTTTGTGTTTGTCTTTAAGTTTCTTTTGCAAGACCTCCATCGTTCATGAAAATACTATTTGAGATGTTAGGATTTTGAACTTTTTTTCTCTCAAGTCGAATTTGTACTAATTTGAATTACAATTAATGAATGACATAAACCAAGCACACTTTGTTACAAAGGAAAAACATGAGATGGACAGACTTTCTCTATTATCAAAGCATTACATACAAGAATGCAAAATTTTAATCAATACCACAAAATTTACATCTGCCAAAATATTAAAATCTCATTACATATGATTTAATCTCTATAATTATATTGCTCTTGCAACCTGAGTCACTGCCATCTTTGTGTTTAGCCATTTCATCCAAGTGAATTTTCTTGGACCAGCGCAGGGCATATGTCCATGAGCAAGTCTTTAACACATGCATCTTTAACATAGTATAAAGAGGAAAAAGTATACCCTAAATCTGAATGCTGTCTATTTACTTTCAAGGGATAGGTATCCATGCTTGGCATTCACCTTGAACTAGAATAAGATATATATCAGTAATTAATATAAAGAAAATAGCCATCATTACATGGAGAAGGAGCGTGTTATTTCTCAACAATCACTCCAGTTGTCTGAATCATCTTCATCACTTCCAGTAAAAGCCTGTTTCAAAGTTGGAACATAAGAGATCGTTTTAGACACAAAACACAAAAGCACAGTGTGAATAGAGGGACCTGGCGAATTGCATTTGCTTTCTCCAGGATGGCAGCAACCCTCAGGTTGGTTCTTGGACCTGGAATGCCCTGGATGCTAGGCCTTGCCAATGTGGCAGGCTTCAAGTTAAAGGACTGCAAGGAAAATGAAGAGGAAGTGTAAAAGCTTCGATGGAATAACTAACTAACTACAAAGGAAAATGGAGGCCTAACCTTGGTGCGTATCTGTTCTAACAACGAATTTCTTTCTTCCAACTTTGGTCCAATCTGAGGTCGAACTCTTTCAGTCACTTTTCTCAACTGCACAGGATTCAGAATTTAGGAAGCAGAAGACTTGAAAGCATAGCAACATACTCAAGCATTCATTACCTTGTTTTTGTCATGAGCAGCAACTGCATCAATGAGAGGAGTCCGAGGGCGAGCAAGCTTGTTCCCATTTGACCTTCCAACTTCATAAGTAGGTGCCAAAGCTAATTTACCATGAGGCCATTTTGCATCTCCTTTTGAAGTAGTCTCATCATACTGAGGCTGTTCAGTTACCACAGACTCAGGCATTAATGATTTTTCTGGATGATTCCCTTGTTCCCCTTCCAACTCTTGTGAAGGTGATTTTGCCTCTAAGGTTGTCATTGGTGCTAATTGGTTCAAAGGGTGACTTGGCAAGCCTTGTGAGGGCATGGGATCATGTTCAGAAGTAATACGCTCTGCTATTGGTACTTGTGAGGGAAGGTCTGGAGTAGATTGCAACAAGCCTTCTCCTGATGGAATAAAATTTTGCTCCGACTTCTCATTTGATGTTTCCTGCAAACTTAGAAATGGGTTCACGGATTCTGTACCCTCTGATGGGACACAATCTTGTTGAAATTTTGGCTCCTTAAGAAAGGATGGCTCCTCCAGTGAATGGGGGGCTGGTTGCAGCAACTGCCTCGTTGACTCTTCAGCTATGTACGGCATTGAAGTCTGGCTACCTGCGGTAGAGATTGGCAAAAGTGGGTTTGAAGATGCCAACAACATTCTATCTGAAGATGGAATTGGAGCTTTCTGGTCAGCTGCAAATGGCTCTATTGATGGGAATGCATAATGACTGTCAGATATAGAATCTTTCTCTTGAGCTTGCATGATAGACTGAGTCCTGCCTAACCTCCACTGCATAGGAGGCAAAGGAGGCAATGGTGGTGCCTCTTCCATATTGGCATGGTTGGGCTCAGGGGCTAAGCTAGAAGAGCCAGAATCAAATGGAATTCCTGTGTATTTAAGGCCATCAAGCCCCTCCCCCGCTGGTTTCACTAAAAGATTTTGACTTGAAAGAAGTTCCAAACAAGAATTGGATATATCATTGAGACCCATTTCAGTATCTGGGTGATTCAAAGTTTCTGTCTGTTCATTCTTTATATTAGATTGGTTAGTACTTGCTTCAATCACTTGCAGATGTCCCCCGTCAAGTTGATTGGACTGCACTGGACTTGGATGTTCCAAAACATTTTCAGGCATGGGTAGGTAACATGGTGAAGAATGATCAGTCACTCTCTTGGAATTCGACTCATTGGCAGCTGTTTGCACATATTCTGCAATAATTTCATATGTTTGCAGCTCATTCGACTGCTTTTCCAAAGAAGTTATAGCCTCTGGAAGATAGATGGTGCTTGAATCTTCCGCATCTTCACTCTGCTCTAAGTAATGAATCTGATAGGTATTATTAGATTCCAAACCTTCGTCACTTATGCCTGAAGTCTGTCCATTCATGACATCACTAACATACGGACTGTTATCGGTCTCACCCACCAAAAATGAATGATGAATAACTCCTTCGTTACAATGCTCATTCAAGCCCAAATCATGTACACCGGAATCTAGATCAATGGCAGTGATTTCCAATTGTTCCACTTCCTTCTGTACCTCGGATTCAGCTAGACATTCTGGTGAAACTGTTTCCATTAAGTCCAATGGTTTCTGATGTTTAATCTCAGTGTCAGAAAGAGATTCTTGCTTATTTACAAGAATCTCAGATTGATGTGAAACTAAATCTGCAGATAAACAAACAAAATCACCCACAATAGCAGAATTAGTGTCACTGGCAGCAACATCTGACAAACTCAGATCTTCTACTTTGTTAGTTTCACTTTTAACATTACCCAAGTTCGCCTCATCCTTAGGACCAGGTATGTCCAAACAAATATATGGATGACCAGGACCATCTATGTACCTTCTGACTGAATCTACATCATTGGTCGATGCACCCATTTTCTCACCTTCTGTATGTCCAGATAGTTCAATCAACTTCTCAGAAAATGGAACTTCTACTTCTGTTGAGACGCATTCAACTTCAAAAAGATTAGCAGTTGTGCTTAAGTATTCATGTTCTTTACTGAATTCAGCTTCTGACGTATCTACCACTGCACTTGAATTATCCAAGTCAACTCTTCTTGTTGTATTGGCATCAGCAGCTTGAGAAATCATGTCATCAGAAATTGCAGTAGCTGAGCTGTTAGGTACTGAAACAATACCCGAATCCACCTTGACTTGAGGCAAAGTTGAATAAAGGCTCCCGTCTTCTTTGGTTGAAACAACTGAATGTTGTAAATCACTCTTCACAACCAAATTCTCATCAGAAATTGCTTCTATCTTCTCTGTTTGAAGCACTTCATTCACAGAATAATTGTCATCTTTTGTTTCAGGAGTTAGATTCAAGGTAGTCATGGAATGTACAAGAGCATGAGAAAGCCCAGGCGTATCTTTGTCATCCAACTCATTAACTGCTTGACATTCAATAGGTAGCACATCATGCCTTGTCTGGGAAGCTGTATCAGGGAAAAGTACAGATTGTTCGTTCAGATTTGTCCCACCCTCCTCAATATATGGAGAATTTGAATAAAGCTTAACAAAGCTAGATGGTCTATCATTTGATTCGTGTCCTTTCCATGAATCTATCTCAGAAAGTGAAACAGGTACTGAAGCCAAGTGCATATCTGAATCATTAGCAAATAGGGTTGATGATGTCTCTCCAGGATCATGGATGTTGCCTCCCTCAGCACGCAAATCCTTGGACACTGCAAGCTCAAAGGACTCCAACCCCATAGTATCTCCATGCACATGATTATTGTTTGATTTCTCAGCCATAGTCTCTGCCGGCCCATCTTCAGTGGAAGAGAACACCTGAGCTGCTACTTCACCATCAAACAACATATTCTCACATAAACTTTTAGAAGAATCAGAAAAGGAAAGGCTATATGTCCCTTTCTTAAATGACCTGATCCCATCATCTGATATAGAGGAGATTCCAATCGATTGAGAGTCTGAAAAGTTGGCTCTATCATCCAGGTCGTCATCGTTTCTATCAGAATCCGTCTGATAATTTAAAGCATTCAAGTGGTGCTCCTGCTTCCTAGATTTGTAATCGTTGTCGGTTTCCATTTCTGACTCCATGGTAGTAAGAGCATCCATGTAATTGTCTACCTCACTGGTCAAATCATCAAAGTTGTCACCATCCAGACTACCATCTGTTTTTCCATCTACATCAACTCGTATCTCCTCTTCAATCATCATTTTATGGACGGAAGAAGGGGATTCATCTGTCTCGCCATCAACAATTTTATCAGAAGTCTCCATGATTCCTCTATCTACAGCCTTCCCATTCAACTCATCTCTAAAGGGATTTAATGGAACTACATGTACATTAGGTGATGAACATGCACTTTCCTCTCTTTGTAATGACCTTTTGGGAGGACTTACTGTACTTATCTCAACTATTTCTAGCCCTGATTCACTAGAATTATCATTTGTCAGTTTCAAGGCTGGTGGAGTAACAGAAACTCCACATATTGTTTTATGATCTGGTGAACAAATCTCCAGGACTTTTTCCATGTAACTTTTCCCAGGTTCCACGTCAAAAGGGAACCCATTTAATTGCCTTCTTTTCAATTTCACAACACGTGCAGGGTCAGGATGAATATTCTGAACACGCTCCTCCAAAAACAACTCGTGCAATCTGCATTTTTTGAAAGCAATTATATAAAAATTTCTCACTCAAAACATGCAAGTTAAAGCATACAAAACTATCACAGCCAAGAATATTGAACGAAGGCCTTACTTGGCATGTGACGCCGGTGCAACTTCTGGGGTTTCTCCATTCCTCCAGCGTGATCCTTTCTTCTGCCACAGATTAAAGTGCCAAATTAAAAATCAAGTGTTATCAAGAAAGACCTTTGAATTTCAATGTAAAGCTCACTATATACCTTTACTTTACGAATCTTCTTATCCCTAGGAGCTTCAACTGAAATTTCACCCATTGGTTCAATTTTAAAGAATGATGGATCAGTGTATCGTTTCAAACATGCTCCAGCCCCAGCAACATCAAACCTAAAAGAATCCAGGCCCAGTTTTTTCTATTATCTATAGGACAATGGTCTTAAAACTTAATAACTTTGGTGACTTAAAAACAGATCTAACTATCATACTTGTCCAGAAGGAATAAGCGCGGTGGAGCTCGGCACTCCTCATAGGAGTCCATCACGAAGCGAGGCAGGCCACCACGAGTAATGACACTGTGTTCCATGTGCAGATTAGGATGCCAGTCAAAGCCTGTAATGAAGTAATGCTAAAAAGGATCAATTCTTTGGAAGAGCAGAAGTCTAATACTTTAAAAGGATAAACCACAGAGTAAGAATTACATAAACATCAGACTTGCAAAGCTTTTTCACCAAAAGCTAGTTATATCTATACAACTGAAGTTCCAAGAAGAAGTAAGTTAAAAAAGACACAAAAAATCTCGAAGTCCAGGATCATATTTAATATAAGTAAAAATGATCTATTGATAATAGCAGCATCTACCATTCATTAACAGAAAATTTGAGTCATGCCTCTATTTAGAAGGGAACAAGAAAAATTTATAACACCCAATTCTTCAACAGATGATTTGTAAAACTCTTTCCATATGTTTCAAAATTGTCCAAATTACTCATCAACTTACTAATACCAGAAACCCAGAATGATGTACAAAGCAATAACAGAGAAGGTTAGAACCTGCACTTGAGAAGAATGACGAATGATTTGTTTGGGAGAGAAACGCCTTCTCAATGGAAGGAACTTCTGCCTCAAGCTGCTGAACACGAGCCAATAGGCCATGGCCTCTGGCTGCAGTTGCCATTACTTCCTCATGTAAATCATGAAATATCTCGGCAGCAAACCTCCAAAAAACCATAAGAACAACTATCAAACAAAATTTCTAAGTAGGTATTTCGAAAGGAAATGAAGGAGATTAAATTTCGCAGCAATGTGCATATGAGCAAGAGGAATTATTAAATGTACTGAACATTTTCACAGTCCACAAAATTCTGAAAGCAAAAGTTCAATGTCCCAGAGAGAAGAAACTAAAGATTCCTGAAAGCTAACTCGTTATCAAATAGAACCAGACAAAGATCCATATGTAAATTAACTCAATGGCACTGCATCAAAAACCATTGTTGCTAGTCAAGTTTAATCAACTAATCATAGCTCCATTCAAACTTGAAAAAGAATCAGCAACAATAGGTACCTAAACCGAGCACGCCTAGAATATCCATATCCTATTTAGGCAAAGAATTATAAAATTCAGTTAATTTAGTAATATACTGCAGTTAGATTCCTTTACAAAAATTAAGATAACAGAAGTGCCAATTTCGAAAACAATTAAGCTTAAGAATTGGAATCAGAGCTAACTCCTAGAATACTTAACACATTAGTCCATATCAGCAACTCATCGTCACATAGCTATACACACACTACAAAAAAGAAACGATTGCATCGAAGCTGCTAGAAACAACAAAACTATAAATAAAAAGAAAACAGAATTACATACACTCTGGACTGACACACCCGAAACAGCGCCATAAAGAACTAGAAAGTCAAATGCAAATTTTAACCAACATTTCACCAAACAATTCAAACTCATACTCAATTCTCAAAACCAAAAACAAAACACAACAACAACCAAGAGAAAGACTAACTCAGCCAGGTCCCCGAGTTGGCGTAGAACTCCGACGAGGCCAGCCATAGCAACGCCTTCCAAGAGGGCCTCCGGATCATCTCTATCGACGGCTCTGTACAGCTCCGGATCGGCTAAGCCGTACTCATTCCGTATTTGGCACCTCGTCAGCGGCATTCTTCCACGTCTTTTTCCGCAAACATCAAGCTCTCGCAAGCCCTGATTTCGCTCAATTTAGTCTCCTCTTCAATGAGAAAGAGAGAGAGTTTGTTCGAGGCAGTGAAGAAATGAACTGTACAGGAACAGAGTCGAAGAAGACGTGGAGAGAACACGCGAGCCGGTGAAGTTGAGAGTGTGAGATAGTGTCATTTAAATCTAACCGCAATGTCTTTTACGGTTACAATACAAAATAAATTATTATACGTCAATGAAAAATATTCAGATAATTATATAAATA
This sequence comes from Erythroxylum subrotundum, assembly GCA_027563845.1. Taxonomy (NCBI): domain Eukaryota; kingdom Viridiplantae; phylum Streptophyta; class Magnoliopsida; order Malpighiales; family Erythroxylaceae; genus Erythroxylum; species Erythroxylum subrotundum. The sequence continues at coordinate 1,419,200 of JAOQMQ010000005.1, read as the reverse complement.
CGTTTTCAAGTTTCAACTAAGCTAAGAAATAAATACGTGGTTTTGAACATTTTTGGGTTGGATATGTTAATATTGGACATAATGCTCAGTGCTTTTCAACGCGCTAACTTGGTTTGTCGCTGTTGGGATTGTGATCTGATGCGTCCAAGACCACTGGATCGGTGATGTTGGAGTAATTAATTAGTAACTTAAGTGGGCTTCTAAATCAAGCGATCCTGCACTATCTCTAATGATTGCACGTGCTTGGACGGCTAAGATTTAATTTAATTACTACTCTTTATCTTTAAAATTTTAAAATACCGGAGTGGGACCCAGAAAATACATATCCTATTTTATCCTTTTTAAAATTAAAATTATTAGAGTTTAACTATTTAACAAATAAAATTAATAAATCAATTTCGAATTTCAAGCATGAATATTAAATTTTAAGTAGATTTATTTAATAAATTTTTAGTTTGATTAATTAAAAAATAGAATTAAATTATTATAATTTGAACTTAAAATCTTTTTTAATACAAATTAATTACACATAATGAGCATATTTTTTAGTCATTTTTGTCCTTATTTTACACATAATTTTTACAATACCCACAAACTCATCTTCCCGTTTATAATATATTTAACTATTTACCTAACTTGAATATTTATTTTGAGATTATATAATATTATTTGACTTTTTTATATGTTTTAATATTTTTTCGATATTAGTTTATTTATGTTATAATCTATATAAAAAATTTTGTTAGATATATTTTCATTTATGTTTATATAATAATTAATATATTGTGCTTTTCATATTGTTTAATATACTTTAAATAATTTATATATATATAAATAATTTTTATTATAAAATAAAATATAGTTAAAATTAAAATTACTTTTTATTTTTATATTGTCAAATAATCTACCGTATGAAGCTCTTTCAAAAAAATTCTTTTTAAAATAACAACTAAACAGTTAATTAACTTTTTAGAAAAGTTCTTAAAAAAGATTTATAAAAAAAAAACTCTAGTGACAAACAAACTCCAAATTTAATTTTCTAGACTTCGTTTGGTATTAAATTAAACGCCTTATTATAAAAATAAACAATGCAGAGGGCGTTCCACGTAGGGTAGGACGTGAGCATCGCAGGCACTGTCACAAGAAGCGCGTACTAATTAGGGTCCTAATCAAAGGCTTATTAAAAGGGGTGATTGATTAGATTAAGTAGATGGAGAGGTTGATCATAGTCCTTTTTTTTAAGGAGTGGGGCCAGAAAATTAAGTGTAACCAATCCATCAATCAATCAATCGTTGTAAAGTGATGCAGACGCCTGATTCCCGATGGTCTCTAGTGTACCTGATTTTAGTCAACATGATTAACGAAAGCTTGTCTGTTTTTAATAGAAACCTTTTAGGGGAAGTAGAAGGTGTTGTGTCACATACTTGTCCTATGTTTCTTGTGGTACCCCAACTTCAATGCTGATTTTGTTCTTTAAATAAGAAAGATGGTTGATGTGTTTTCCATTTAGAGGTTTTAATTTGTTGTTCCTTCTTCACTTTTTTTAAGGTTTCCATTTATTAGCTTTAAAGATTGGTAGAAAAACATAGTAGGTTAGCACTTTATCTTTGTCTTGGAAATTAAGTAACATTAGATTCACGTTATCATTTGAGTAGAATAGGATTTGACATTGAAAAAAAAAAAAAGGATTTTCTTTTATATAGAACATTAAAAGATTAATTATATTAAATTTTCTCGTAATTTAATCTTTTATTTATAATTTAAAAACAATCATTTACTTCCATGTAATATTTTTTACTTATTATACTATTTCATTTATCGGTTTCATTCATAAATTTAAAATAATGTCGTGTCAAATTTTAATAATTCTAACATTATGCCATTTTTTGGTTAAAACTGATTAAATTAATCAATATCAGAAGAAAATAAATAACAAATTTAAAAATATAATGATTAAAATAAACAAATATTAAACAACAAAATAACTCACAAAATTTTTTAAATAACTCGATAACTTTTGGTTTAACTTATCTTTTAACTTAATATAGTTTATTCAAATTATATAATTTTATGTTATTATGTTAGATTTTATAATGGCAATAACAACTTGTTCCATTATTACATAAATAAATAACTTGTTACTCTTTAACTCACTCATTAAAGTTAGCTTAATAATGGAGATTTGCACACTATTATAAATGACTGAACGCACTAATACTTGTCCGACGTAAAATTCTTGACTCACCCCTCTCAACCCAAAATAGGGCTGGACATCTGCTAGATATATTGGACAAATGGACAGAACCAGACACTACCTCAAACTATCGAGACAAACAGGCTCTGATATCATATTGAAAAGCTTAACTCACTCTTAAAAGCAAGCTTGAGAGAGGAGATTTGCGCATTATTATAAATAACTGAATGCACTCATACTTGTCCGATGTGGGATTCTTGACATATTCTGTCAAATAATTAATAGAAATAAAATAAGTGAATAATAAAAATATGTATGTTTTAAAAATATGTTGATTATAAATAAAATAAAAAATATATATAGTATATTAGGTAAATATGTCTAAGTAGTGGGTAGAAAAATGATAGGATTGGATGAATTTGTGTAAACCTTGGATGTGGGAAAATAATGATGCAATCTTTGCCTTAAAGCTTTGAATGATATAGTGGGATGCTTTTTCCAATTTCAATATGGTGTGTGCAATCAAATACCTTCACCATGTCATGTCCTAGCAATCTCTCTAACTCCAACAACAAACTATATTTGGAGAACGTGTGTACATGATGATTATGAGAAATGCTATGTTCTGTGCCATTCTTTTCCTATGCTGCTAAGCCAAGCGTGTCTTGCGTTTGATAGTGACCGGATCAGATTTGGACATTTTGCTCCTATCAAAACATGACAAGAGATGGCATTATCTCTGGCGTCCGTCCGACTTGATCCACTTTGGCTTGTTATAAAATTAACAGATTTAATATGAGTTTATTAAATTTTAGATTGAGTTGAACTTTTTTTGAAAATGTTTCAGTTTCAAGTTAATTTCGAGCTTAGTCTCTATAACTCAATTTTGCTTATATCAAATATAAATAACTATAACATTAAATTAACTTTAAAAAAAGATTAGTCCCAATTTAATTAAGATTTACACTTAAGTCACAAATCTTGAGTCTGTGCAAACCTTGAATTGGACCTGAGTCATTGAAAATAAATTTGGATTGAGTTTGTCGCAAGCGTGTTGAACTCGACATGATCTAATGTGATTTATAATCATATAACATTGGCTATGTATTAGATTGAATTTCTTAAATGATCTAAAAATTTAACTGATTTATTAAATTTGAGTCCAACTAAATTCAAATTGATGTGGTGACTCTAACATCGTATGTACCACCAGGATCTTCAATTTGGTAGTACGTCAAGATTTGGATACATTTGTCTTAGTGATGTGTTGATCCATAGTAACGATGATATTCTTTTATTTATTTTTTCATGTTTTCTCATCAAGAGATTGATAGAAGAAGTGGAAATTCAAGTTATAACTAGTGAATTCATAATCTTTTTCACTTTGGGATTAAGACTTTAATTTGGGATTGTTAAGCCTCTATTTGGTTGGGTTTATACCAATAGAGCTTTTGTCAGTAAAATTTTTTTCTGTAGAATTTTTCAAAGAAAAACTTTTATAAGAAGTAAGTTGGCTGTTTAGTTGTCATTTTAAAAAGAACCTTTTTGAAAGAGCTTCGTATATTAGATTGTTTGGTAATATAAAAATAAAAACACTTTTAATTTTAACTATGTTTTATTTTATAATAAAAAATTTTATGCATATAAATATTACTTAAAGTATATTAAACAGTATGCAAAGTACAATATATTAATTATTATATAGTTTTAAACCATATGAAACATAAATAAAAATATATCTAACCAAATCTTTTATATATATTATAACATAAGTAAACTAATATTGAAAATAAATATTAAAACATATAAAAAAGTCAAATAATATTATATAAATCCCAAAATAAACATTCAAGTTGAGAAAATAGTTAAATACATAATAAAAGGGAAGATGATTTTATGGGTATTGTGGGAATTATGTGTAAAACATAAGGACAAAAGGAACTAAAAAATAAGCTCATTAATTGATCTGAAAAAACGTTTTTTAGAGAAACTCCAAATTTGAGCTTCTTAAAAAGCTGTATTTTGGTTGCCAAAAAAAGCCATATTGATTAAATAAATGCTTTTTAATTTTATAACCAAATATCCATTTAAAAAAAGGCATTTGTGGCGGAGAAAAGTACTTATTGACCTCCCAAAAGTTTGTCCAAACAGGCATAAGTTAAATGGATAAGAACTTTTATCGTAACAGTAAAATTCACAATCCTTAAATCACATGATCTAATTAAATCACTTGAAGGGTTGGATCCAATTAATATTTACAAGATCTTAACATACATTTCTTCTTCGGGTAAGCATCTTTTTTTAATTTTCTAATATGTTGTTGCTTTTTAATCTTTTATCAAGAGACTTAAACTTATTTTAATAGCGTTTGTCTCACTAATTAAAATACATCTTTGAAATCAAATATAATATTTAAAAAAAATATTTAAAGGTTTAGCCGGTATTAGATTATCATAAAAGTGATATAAAACAATGATTAAATAAAGCTAAAAAATTTGAAATAAAATTGAAAAATAAGAATATACTTGTTGAAGTTGAAGTTTAATTAAAGAAATTTACTATTAAATGAAAACTAAATGGTTTATTCTAATTTATAAAAATTAGTTAGTTTATAAAATTCGGTCGATTAATTAATAAATTGGCTTATTTTTAAGAACAATAATTATTGAAGTACATCAAATTAAAATATTTGTCGGTTTAAAATTTTTATGATTGAATTGACTGAATCAGTTCGTTTTTTAATCATTAATAAATAATATCTTTATATTTCAAGTATTAGTACCTTTCCTTATCCACAAATAATCAAATACGAATGGACTTTGTTCTTATTTTAGATTATCCAAAAAGATAAAATCAACAATCTATTATCTGTACTTCTTGGGATGGAACTTGTGGTTCCTTTCGTAGTTTCTACTTAGAGTGACAATGTTTAACTTCGTAATTGTTTATGCTGCATACTGCACCTAAAACAGCTACTCTAAAGATATTTTGGATTAGAAGGTTGATCTGTCACGAACATGATTGCGATTTCACACCAACTACATTAGCTAATTGGCAAGCCTTTTCCTTATACCAAAAATAATATAAACCCTTAATTAAAAGGAAAATTAGTTCCACAAAGATTTCAAAATAGTTGCATACATCGATGACCTTCTCTAAATCTACATAAAGCGAAAAGTTTTATGCACCGGAATACGTTGACTTAAAGGCTGTATTGTTATATCATTTAAATTGCCGAAAAATGAATAATAATTATTATTTCCTTATTATATATTTTCAAGGAGCAATTAAATTATTGTCCAACGCAAAAGAACGGGTCAGTGGAGTCATTTATTTATATAAGTTTTTAGATACATTCACTTATTATTGTATTAAAGGATAATCTACAAATAATCGTTTGTTTTTACATTGTTGTCTTAATTATATCAATTAAATATTAGTTAAAACTTAAAAATTTTCTAAAACTAAGTTATTCAATTGTAAAAAATTTAAATAATTAAACGAAAAGATAAAAAAAACTAATTTTTTAAAAAATTTTGTTATCAGCTAATCATGTCTTATTCTTTTCTTGATTGCAACTAAAAATCATACTTCAATTTCGACTAATTCACTTCAAAAGGAATGAACTAACGAGATAATGTAAAAGCTTTCCCAATATTAGGGATGGTAAAAAAAAAAAACTCGAGTCTTACCTAATTTAGTTTAAAATTAACAGATTAAATTTGAATTAATTAACATCAGGTTAAACTCGAGTTAATTTTTTGAGTCAAATAGTGCCATCCCGACACGTTTCATACACAACCAGCAGTTTACCTAAAGAAAACTGAATGTCTTCTTCTTCTTGATTAGGCATCATGTGGCAAGTTTAGAATGAGACAACTGAATAAAGCAAACATTATAAAGCTAACAGTCAATGTTGTTCTTAAGTTTCTTACATGACAAGTACAGAAAAGATGGAAAAAGATGGCATTGCACTCTATCAAATGGCTATATCAAAAGAAGCCAATACTGTCACTAATTGTGCTGTAGATATGATAATTAAGATATGTATGTCTTTGTTTTGACCAACATTTAAAGATTAAAGGAAAAGAGAAGAACAAAATGGATATTTAAGTTAGCCACTATAACTAGTCTCCACTTCCCTGTCTTAATATACATTAAGCGTGAACAATTATGAACAAAAGAAACTGGCACTAGCCCGCTTAGGCCTCCCACCTTTGGTACAATATGGTGTTTTGAAAGTATAATCTATCAAAAGTGGGAATATGTTAAGTTTGTTAATATTAATTAGTTTAAAATATTGGATCAATTTGATAATAATTTATTTAAAATATATAATTTATGAAGCCACTACAACACACAAAAGCAGATAAATGCATGACATCTTAATATTTTATTTTGGTGATTATCACTTTAAACCTGTTATCAGCAGCTACTTTACAACATAATTGAGTCCATCTCAGTTAAGTATGTTTGCTTCTTCTTCTTCTTCTTTTTTTTTTTTTTTTTCCACGAGGCGTGTTAAGAAAGTATCAATTATGGAAAGATACGTTTAAGCCATTTACACTTAGACTAATTCCTGCTCGAGCCGGGTAGGTCCCTTGCGGAAGGTAAAGCTCTGGTCTCAAGTTTTAAACAACTGCATATATAAGAGAAGTCTGAACCTACTACTTCACTTAGACTAAGAGATCCCCTTACCAACTCACCGACACCTTAAAATTTCAAGTATGTTTGCTTTAGTTTCACGGGACAATCTTCCAAGTTGGGAAATATTAAGAATTCTAGCCGTTTCATTGTTACTGTACCATTTGATTTTTTAGTTTGATACTTCGATTCGATTCCAGGTAGAAAATCTTCGTATTGGTGTAGTACAATGATTTATTACCTTGACGAGAAAGAAGGTTAGAACAAGCATTAAAGAAATCGTATTGGTGTAGTACAATTTTCGGGAAGCCAATCGCTGTGCGGATTGGTTAGCTTCTTATAGCTACTGTCTCTGTTGGTGTTCATTGGTTTGGTGAGCATGTTGCGGGTATTTCGTTACTTCTGTTTGCTGACTCTATCGAGGTGTTCTTGTCCCGCGTCACTGCTATGTAGTCTCTTTTTTTTTTTTTTTTGGAACACCCTGTTTCTTTGAAAAAAAGAAAGAAAGAAAGTAACGGACAATGTTGGAACGAGGGATTCACGTGATGCGTGCCATCATTAAACAATCGATCAGGTGAATCACGTATTAGTATAGTTTAAGTGCTAAATTAGCCAGTAGTTACCAATTCTCTATGAGAATTTTTATGAAGACTACTGTTTCTAGTTTAATATGAGAAAATGGAATTCTTAATTAGAGTTCCACCAAGATTTGAACCTGAGCTTGACCGGTTGGTCTTGTGGCACGAGTAGCAGTGAAAATGAGTTAGGCCTAATCGAATTTTATTAAACATATATTTTTAATTTAAAAATAATGTTATTTTATTAAAAGCTTAAAATAAAAAAAAGGTTCGTTTCAAAATTTTATCAAGTCGGGCTATCTCGAATCGAATCTAACCGATAGACAAACTTTACCAACCCTCGGTGCAAGGAAAATTTACCCATTCGAGCCGCCAGATTATTCTCTCCTATATCAAGTGCCAGTGATGAGTTGAGATAAATTTATAATTCAATTTTGAAATGTTTAAGTGAAATTTAATTAAACATAATTTAATTTATTTTAAATCAATTCATTTCAAGTTGGAAAGAAAATTTATAATTAACTGAGTTTGAATATTTTGATGAAATAACCCATCAAACACTCATTTTCATTCCTACATACATATGCTCCTTGCGAATCTTTCTTGGATATATAAACAATATTGTATTTTCATTCCTACATACATAGTTACATACACTCTATGTGAATCTTTCTTGGATATATAAACAATAGTGTTTTCTAGCTATATCCAAGCTGGCTTACAAAATCCCATAAATCTCACCAACTAAATGAGTAAATGACCCATTGCCAATGATTCTCTTTTCATCTCTTAAGGAGCAATGAGAGGGACATGATTTACCAAATAGCTTATGGATATTAAAAAATTTGCTCAGTAAAACAAAGGAATATAATTATAAGAAAAGAAAAAATAGTTTTTAAAATGTTATTATTATTAATATTATTATAAATTACTAAAAAATATTTTATGATATCAGAAATTAAAAGAAGAATTTTATTAAACCTATTGTACATAACTTATATTATCATTATGTTATCAAATCACTATTAATATTTGTAAAATAATATAATAAAAAAGTTTCTCTAAAATGAATAGTTTTAAAAATTAGACCGGAAGTTAAACCAGTAAGACAAAAGGTTTAAAATTTAAAAAGTTCAATTAGTATTAGACCGTTAATACTTTGGACTTAATTGATCATCCACGAGGCTTGCACGTGAACTTTCCTTGAAAAATCACAGGTCAGGCAATGAGGACGGGAGGTTAGGTAGTCAAAATTAGCAGAACCCACAGGCAAGTAAAATCGGATTATGACTAATGACTCGGAGCAGACAGTTCCTGATGACTATTAAAACTAAAAATCAACTCCACCACAATATCTTACTCTTTTAATTAATGCTTTCTTCATCCCATTTATATTAATTAAAACTCAAATTCAAATTCCATAGATTTTTAAGAAGAATCAAACTCAGTACTTAATTACTACGAGTCTTTTAAAAATAAAGAAATCTTATGTTTCGGTTATAATAATATTTCTATTATATTCTATTAAATTTTATCTGCATATTTACGTGAGATAAGATGAGATTTAATAGTGAATAATAGATAATAATTGAATTTGATGTTTAAAGAATTGATGAATGTGGGGTGGCTATTTGGTCAGTTACGGGAAGGATTTAATAAATGGTACGTTGACCATGTTCTTTGAGTGGAATAGAATCCAGATTTGGCTTAAAGGAGGAGAGGAAATTACCGCGAACCCTCCAGAATTCCAGGCAACCCATTTCTATATAAACCTTCGGTACTTCACTATAGCAGTGCGTGTATCTTTTAGCTTCATTTTCTCTGTTTTCTTCTTCATATCTACATCTGCGAATCCTGTTAATGTCAGCCATGACTGTGGAGGTTATGCCAGAGAGAGAGACTACCCTTCCGGGCATTCATGTCTTAGCTAGAGAAAACAATCCTCCATCTCAAAGAAGGTATGTTCTTCACTGTCATACATATAGAGAAGACATGAATCTAAGCTAAAACCTTCCGGGTTTCCATACCCTTTTCGTTATTTTATCCGTACGGCACAATTAAACTTTTGCATAGCTAAATGCTAGTGAACCGGCCATTCCTGCAATACTTTCCAGGAAAATGTTATTGAAGTTAGAAACTAAGAATATTGAATTATGTACAGGTTGGAGGGAAGAGTGGCAATAGTGACAGGCGGTGCTCGAGGAATCGGTGAATCGACGGTGCGGCTTTTTGCAAAACACGGTGCCAAAGTAGTCATTGCCGATGTGGAGGATTCGCTAGGGGATGCGTTAGCCAAGTCACTAGCTCCATCGGTTTCATTTGTTCATTGTGATGTTAGCGTAGAAGAAGACGTCGAGAACTTGATAAACTCCACGGTGTCTCACTACGGGAGGCTCGATATTCTCTTCAACAACGCAGGTGTGCTCGGAAACCAGTCGAAGAATAAGAGCATAGTCAACTTTGACGCCGATGAATTTGACTGCGTAATGCGTGTGAACGTTAGAGGTATGGCCCTAGGAACGAAACACGCAGCTCGTGTGATGATTCCTAGAGGAGGAGGGTGCATTATATCCACCGCTAGCGTAGCCGGTGTAATGGGAGGTCTTGGTCCGCATGCTTACACAGCTTCGAAGCATGCCATTGTTGGGCTCACAAAGAACGCAGCTTGTGAGCTTGGCAAGTATGGGATTAGAGTCAACTGCATCTCCCCATTTGGGGTTGCCACAAACATGCTTGTTGATGCTTGGAGGACGACCAGTGATGATGAAGAAGAAGAAGGGTGCATGAACTTTGGGTTGCCTAGTGAGCAAGAGGTGGCGAAAATGGAGGAGTTTGTGAGAGGTCTTGCTAACCTACAAGGTGCCACATTGAAACCCAAAGACATAGCAGAGGCTGCTCTTTATCTTGCTAGCGATGAATCTAGGTATGTTAGCGGTCATAATCTTGTTGTGGATGGTGGTGTCACGGTCACAAGAAATTGTGTAGGTTTGTAATGTAATCATATTTTATAGATTTGAATGTTAATTTTTCTATTCAGGAAGCAACTCATCTTACGAGTCAAATGTATGCAATTTTCAAAGGTTAAGGAAGGAGCTTCTGTCTTTTCATGGTTGAAAATTCGAAGTGCTGCCAGTAGTTAGTTAGGCCTTCCTACCTGATTTTGACCCTCCATCCAATTACAACAACTTGTATATTCTGACCAAAAAGCTAAAAGTCTACAATTCCGTAACTCCTTTATGGAAGTTGTAATTAACAAAACAAAACAAGTACAAGCCCTGGAAACCTACATCGCAGGTGGAGTCTGTAACTTGTTTTACTCAAATGAACTATTTTCAGCACTGGCCATGACCATCCAACTATTACTATTATTTGTTTAGGTACGAAAATCGATATCCCAAGAGTCTCTTAATTACCTGTCAAGATATGGAAAGATTCTACGCATTTTGAAGAAGACGAAGCAGTGAAAGTAATTTTTATCCAAGCTGTCACATTGTTGACCTTTACAACAGTTTGGTCTGGTTGACCACATTATTCGTGTTTGGCAACCTGGAACTTGAAAAGGAATCAGAAGGAAAAGTCTCACAAGACAACCAGTAACGTTGGGACAAAGATGATTTACAGCTGTTGTTAATATAATATTTAAAATTTTAAATCTTAATAGTTTTGAATTATGAATAACAAAAGAGATTGTGTGATAAATAAATAATAATAATAATCAAAATATAAAAATAAGTGAGAATAAGTTCAACCACAGTACTTATCTTCCCGATATAATAATTAAGGAGTTCTGAGTTTATCCTTTCCAGTCTTTTTGGGAAGTTATCCTCTTTCTCATTGGATTATAATGCTTGAGCTTATCTCTAACAACAGAATATTACCAACAAACGTCACTTACTCCTGTGCTCATAACGTGTACGTCTAGGATAGAATTCCTCACAGCTTAACGCTGGTCCAGCCATGGAAGGTCACCTGAGAACTCAAGCATGAGCTGTAAATCTGTCCTTTTCTATTGCATGCTTCTGTGAGGGTCAACTTGTCACAATGCCGCAATGGCCAGTAACGATATATACACAGATTTGTTTTCTGCGATTTCAGATTCACGATGGTACAGGCCAACTAATAGAGTAGCAAATTGTCAACTTCACATTATGTGGCCTGTCGAAAAGTGAGTTGACAATGTATTCACCCAAATTTTTATATTAGATTTAAGTTGAAATTATGTTCTTCAATATTATCGTTTTAGTTTAAATCAATTTTAATCTTTGAAGTCATAATTTGAGATTAATTAAGTTTAAATATTGAAATATTTAAATTTAAGTTTAAAATTAGTTAAAATTAATTTGATTTATAATAAATTTAGACTATTTTAATTTATCATAATTTTTAATTAAAAAATTATCCAATTCAAATAATAAATTAGATTTAATCTAATAAATTCAATTGAGATTCAATTAAATTTAACAACTTTAAGTGAAATTCAATTAAATCTAGACCAAATTGTCACCCTAAATAACAATCTATTTATAGATGATTAGAAAATTCAACCGATTCGGTTGTGAAAATCTTCGTTGGTTTAACTTTTTGGTTCAATTTTTAATTTTTCAATTTAATTTACTTTAATAACTCTTATTGTTAAAAATTAATCTATTTATTAATTAATCAACTAATTTTGTAAATTAATAAATTTTTATAACTTAAAATAAATCAAATCTCTTTTAATCATATTTTAAATTATTTAATTATATTTAACCTTTAACAACTACAATTTAAAATCAATCGAAACTTTTAAACTTTTTATTTTACGGATTTATATTTACAAACTAACCACGTGTTCTTCTATTTAAACTTTTATTTTAAAAAGTCTTCACGATTACCTAAGTTTACATATTTACTGCTACAATAAATGCAACCGCAAGTAATTGAAACGTAATTACAAGTAGTGAAAACAATCTAAAACCTGACAAGACATCACTTACCCTGTAGTACAGGGAAGCGGTGATTTAACATGAAAGCTCTTGGACAACTTGAAGTTGTACCCTACAACATTGATGTGTCAACTGATCTCACTACGTGTCAGCTTACATGTTTCCATCTATATGACCCACTTCCTCTCTTCCGCTCAACTTTATCCCCGGTTTTAACGGTAGAGGTAGAAGGAAGCCATAGCCATAGCTAAACCATGGACAGTAGTGGTTATAACTCTCAGAGAAAAGCGCCTCTAAAGAGGCGATCTCAAAGAAGAAAGGCTACACATGATCGTGTCATTAACATGGCTGAAGCTAGAAGAGAAGTTACACATGCTCTGCAGCTTCACAGATCAGCTATTACTTCAAAAGATGACATTGACACAACTTCTACTTCTTCAGTTGCTAGTACTTCTCAGTTCTATGGCTACTCTGTAACGAACTCTTTGCCAACTCCTGACCCTGTATGGTCTACCACTTCACCGTCAGTGTTGGCGGCGCCACCCCGTGTACTTGGAGTTGGAGAACCATCACCGGCGGGTTTTGAGTGGGGGGAGAGTGCTCATGCTGCTTCCTATGATTGGTGGAGAGGGTTTTTGAAGAATTTGGATAGTAACCCTTGTGTAGATAACTCTAGCAATAATATAGTTATGAGTAGTACTACTGTATTTGGTCAATGTGAGAACATTTCAAGAGTTGAAGAGCCTCCATTAATGGTGGAATCTCGTGAGTTAATGAGTTCATTCACAGATGAGTGGCTGATATTTCCATGTACTGAAGATCAAGATGAAAGTTGACCTCAATGAAAGAATCTGTCACTGTAGATAGATATTAACTATGCAAATTTCAGTTTCTTACGTTTGAATCCCAAGAGCATGAACCGACCTTAGCTCAGTTGGTAGAGCGGAGGACTGTAGTCGGGAAAAACCCCACAGTTAATCCTTAGGTCGCTGGTTCGAATCCGGCAGGTCGGATTTCTTTTATTTTTTCGGTATTTAAAAATTTCCTTCAATAATAATCCAAATTTAGTCATATTCATAACATATAATTTATTAATGTGGATATTGAATAAAGTTGAGTCATGAGTGTTTTGGTTTCTTATTTTCTACAGTAAAAGATCTTCCAATTACTTAAAATGTCAAAGGCCCAAAAGTTCTTGACGGTCCACGAGGATCCGTGATTGCTATTATTAAATTTAATTAAATAAGAGTTTGAAAATAGTTCATTAAATTATTTTAGAAATTGTCTTTGCCTTTTAACTGCGGGATAAATCTGGATAATTTTCAATTGAAAATAATACTTGATTAATTATTAAATCACATAATAAATTTAAGACTACAAATTTTAACTTAAGTGACTTAGACAAAATAATGTCACGTTAATATTGACATTATTTTGTCAATATTGACATTATTTTGTCAATATTTAACTAATAGAGAATTATTTCCATTAAATTTTGCATCTGTTTAAGGTTTGTTTTGAATTTTTTGAAAATAACCTTAAAATGTTATAGTCTATTTTATATTCTGTCGTAAA
>JAOQMQ010000005.1:1371695-1405184 GCA_027563845.1 Erythroxylum subrotundum | reverse complement strand
ATATTTATATGCATAAATAATTTTTATTACAAAATAAAATATAGTTAAAATTAAAAGTTCTTTTTATTTTTATGTTGCCAAACAGTCTATTGTATGAAGCTTTTTCAAAAAATCTCTTTTTTAAATGACAGCAAAATAGTCAACTGACTTTTTAGAAAAAATTTTCCTCGTAAAATATCTATAGAAAAAAGCTCTACTTCTAAAAGTTCTACTGTTATAAGCCTAACCAAAGATAGGCGTAGCCTTAAATAAAAAGCTAGCTCTTGGTTGGACTCAACTGCTATGCTAAGGCACCCACAAATCAATTGAACGAAGAAGTTCCAAAAAAAAAAACAGATATGGGAGGTAAATTTTATGATTATCACATACTTTTTTTTAATAACAATAGAATTAAAATTGTACTTTTAAAATAAATTGTTTATACACTAATTTTTAAATTATATAATTTAAAAAATTATTTGATTCAAAATTAAATAATAAATTGAATGTTTACAATTTAATGTGTATTTTTACTCTCTGACATTTTATTATTTTTAATTTTTAGATGAATTGTTTCTTACCTCGACTCGAAATTGTAACCTTTTACATTCGAAGGACTTGATCTAGTAATTAGACATAACACTTCCACATATTGATCATATGATAAATCGTGGATCTCAAAGCATAAAGTGGACAGAAAACAGCTAGCAATATCAGCATCTAATTTCATTATCGTAATTAATAAAGTACAGGTTCCAGGATCATTCTGCATGAAGTAGAAAACAACCCCTTCGTTTTCAAGTATTCAAATGGCTACACATTTCAATCTCTTTAGAACAAAGTCCTTGAAATGATTGAGCGTTAATCACAAACAGTCAAGGTTTGTCGTTAATCAGACAGTAAAAGCTGTTACATCTTCACGATAATGGATGTCATTATATTAATCGTCAGCACTTCCTCTCTATAAAATGGCTTCCCTTTGGTCACACATATGAACGTTCTGTGACCTTTCCATAACACAATAACAATGGCATCTGAAGAAACTATAACTACTACACCGAGGAGCAAATCAGACCCTGACCCACAAAAGCGAAACAAGAGGGTTGTTCATGGGTTATACAAGGCATTGGCAAAAGGTGACAGGAACACCATAGCAAACCTCTTGGCAGGTGATGTGGAGTGGTGGTTTCATGGACCTCCTCGCTGCCAGCACATGATGAGGATGCTCACAAGTGGAGAGTCTAACGACCAAACAGAATTCCTGTTTGTTCCGAGAACCATAGATGTGATCGGAGAACGTGTGATTGCCGAAGGATGGGAAGGTGAAGCAGCTTATTGGGTGCATGCGTGGATCGTTAAAGATGGTAAGATCACTGAGATTAGAGAGTACTTCAACACATGGCTCACAGTCAAATATTTGAAGCCAAAAAGTAGTTGGAGAGTAAGGCATAAGAGTCGCACAGTATGGCGGAGTAACCCTGGAGATCTTTGGATTCGATCGTTGCCTACTCTTCTTCTGACTATTTAGGAAATTACTTGGGAGTTCTTCGTTCACAAGTAGGGTCTGGTTCGGATCAAACGGGTCTTTCTATTGTTGTACATTTGTAATCTGTTCTGGATTGAGATTGTATGTTCTTAATTACCAAATAAGAACTGCACAAAGATTGTTACTTTATTATAAATTCATTCTGTGACAAATTCACACAAGTAGAAACTGGCATTTATATTCAACATTCTAATGTTTCTCAGCAGCATTAGTGTTGTAAGATTGAGTAAAACTAGAAAGGGTGATCCAAGCAGTGAATTGAGTAATTTTAAGAGCCTTTCAACCTAAAAGATTGAAGAACTGCGTCGGATAAGAAAATTTTGAACTCAACTCAACCTTAAAAGAGTATGACCGGGGATAAATATATGTTGAAGCTTGCAAGTATCACTTGAATCGATCCTATCACTTAATTCATCAAGTGATTTATCCGAACCACGTGATTCACGAACTATTGCTTGCACTTAACGTACAAAGTAATAACTAATGATTCAAAGTAGAAACTCCATTAATTTGCTTACATGGGTATTTCTGCAGTTTCTAAATTCCATGCTCTTTGTTCATAGTATACAAACCAAAAGCTGTCAAGTTTTGTCCAAAAAAGGGCACAAATGATTGGAAAAAACATGCTGTACAATGAAGACAAACTTTTGGGTACAAAAGTGCCTGGAGAACAATGATCAGAATGCAATATTCCACGTTTTGCATTGACAGAAGACAAACTTCAACTGGCATGATCACAGTGTAATACTTCAAACTGGCATGAATTTCATGATCTGTATGCGGCTGATGCCTCACTAGGATGCCTGGATCAAAATGGATCAACAATTTGACAACTATATGCTCAAAAAGAAAAAGTTTCTGAAGTTTACTGACCGAGTACAATTGGTGAACAAATTCTTGCTGTTAACTTGACCTTAACCATTTGCTGATGATTCAGGAGCTCTGATGCCTAAATTGTTCAAATTCTTGTGAATTTTCATTATGAAAGTTCTTTGAATTGAAAGCTAAAGCAGTTCACTTTGCTCATATACAAACTTCATGTTTTGTGGCTGTAGTCACCTTTCTGCATTGATAGCGAATCGGGTGGTTTCATTAGATACTCTTTATCTTTCGCTAAATATTCTTCAGCCAACTTGCTCTGATGCCTGTCGGGAGTGTAGTAGTGGCCCTCTGGAACTTGGTTAGGACTTGAAGATGATTCAGTATGAACACTGGACTGCCAAATGTTTTCTCGAAGTGGAGAGGTTGGATTGTATCTGAACTGACTTAATCCTTCTTCACGGGGTAATGGGGAGAGTTCGGGCCGATTTATCTCAGTTTCCTTCCTGCAAAACTTATCTTCCACAATATCATAGAAGTCAGCCGTTCGGACTTCCTGAGCAAGTGAGCACCAACAACAGAAGAGCCATAGAGTGCAATCTGCTATGTCTGGTTTGCCAAAACATGCGGTGTTCCCTGGCAAATTGAATCTCTTTCTCATTTGGATTCTCCAGAAACCACCATATAGTAGACCAAACAAACAAAGAACAATTCCAGTTAATCCAAGAACCTGCCTGACCAAATCATTATCTATGTTTACAGCAGCCAAATTGAAGATCCAGAAAGGAGACGTGCAGAAGAGGAGAAAGGTAGCAATATGAACGTACATGTTCCCAAACCCAAGTCGATCCATGTTCCACCCAAAAACACAAAAGCTGCAGAAAAGAGAAAGGTAAGCTACAGCAATGTCATCCCAAATGTCAAATAAACCCCCTCTCCATACAGGTGCATACTCGACATTTGTCAGCTCATTTTTTGGGGCAAATGAGAATCTTTTCTCTATAGATTTTCGGCGGTTAGGATGATTAGTCTCATGGGAAAGATTTTGATTCTGTGCTTCCTCGTCAAATTTGGAGTCATATTCCCTACCAAGGGGACTAACAATGGAGTATACACCTGCCATTGCAGGAGCACCAATTGCAATAGAGATGCAGATACCAACAGCTAGAGCAGGTCGTTGGGATCTTTTATATCCCAAGTTAAGGGCACATAAAGCATACTGAGCAAAGCAATTGATGTGATATAACACAACAACCACCATCATATGAGCCCATTCGTTTGGTTTATATGTACCGTTTTTGCAGTATATTTTTCTGAGTGCGACTATGTCTTCTTGCCTCCACTTACAAAGAAGTACAAGGTGGTAGAATCTCCTTGGATGTTGGTACAAACACATAAGAGTAAAGAGAGCATTCAGGATTTGATTATTGACCTCAAACCAGGCATTTCTTTGGGACTTCTTTGGTAGGACACTGTTCAACATTCCTGTCATTACAAGGAAAAGAATTGCTCCAGAAACTGCAACGCAGGTAATCCATAGCAGAAGCGCCATGTTATAGGGATTTCTGACCCACTTAGAGCCCATGTCCCATACTGATGACCAATCAATTTTCTGAAGGTGAAGTCCTCCAAAACGGTGATGAACAACTTCGTTTGTAGGGGAAGGCACAGAACGTGACACTTCATCTCTTTCTTCAGCTAACTTTCTGAATTTAGCTGATGGTGAACCTATATGGCTGCTGGAACTGATCTTCAGTAACTTTAACCTAGTGGGAATGATTCTCAATTTGTCTGTTTCTGCTGTACTGGAATCCTTGTCACTCAAGAGTGCCTTTCGAGAAGTCGAAATGCCAAGAATGCCCACTTCACTCTTACTAGCCTTGAATCGATTTCCAATTGTACTTGCAGGTAATTCTTCCTTTGCTTCTGCAAAGCCTCCTCCAAAACTGTCCAAACCCATTCTTCCCAGAGCTGTGTTTATTCAATTTCTTGGTTTTGAATTGTTTCACTACAAGGTCTACCTATGGCGAACTCCAAGAAGCTAAACCAAATATAATCTCATCATCTTCAGAAACTTCAATCATGGATAATCACCAAATTCACTGCATTGGAAGCATAACTTCCTCTAAAACCTGTTAAGAAAAACACAGGTAACATACTAGAAGAATTAGGTAACTACATAGGCTGACAACCAGGCACGGTCCACTTTATGAATGCACCTCAAATCCTGCTTGCCATTGAGTCATACGAAACATAATTGCTTCATAGTAAAGAGCACGAAAAGAAATCAAAGTCTTATAATGGCTCCCACCACCAAGCAGAAATTTCCTGAAATCACTTAGATCCCCACGAAATAGTTCAAAACTTGTGATAAAGAACCATGAAGATGGCAGACAATATAATCCAAAAGCAGAAAGGTATAACTTAATTTACTTCTTGTATTCAGACAAATCGAATAACAAAGCAACATATCGCAATAAAGAGAACAGAGTAGAACACATGTATGTGTCTTAACATACCACGATCATGTACAGTTCACATCAAAACGAAGGTCAGCAACAGATCATGATAACACTTTTAACAAGTCCATGAATAAGCAGAGCAACTAAAAATCCTAGAAAGTTTACAGAATAGACCAAATTAATGTAGGTAGAGACCTCAATCCCAGATCAGAGAATGAACAGAAAAGCGAGGAACACAATACCTGAAGCCGGTCGGCGGACAAAGGTGAAAAAGACCGAGTCTTTGTTCGTGAAGTCCGGCCTAAACACACAAGGTAACAGTATTCTACGACTGTTATCTTAACCCTTCTTTCAAAAACTAAGCATGAGGTGTCCGAGGATTCAAAAAAAGCTCGACACTTGTCTGCTTTGAGTCATTCGTTGGTGTCCTAACAGTTCAAACTGTTTTAATGGCGGCTACGCGTAGATGGCTTTGCCATTTCATTGGGTGCTTTTTGTTTTAAATTTTGAACCCTTTAGCTTTTACTTTTCTGAATGCACTGGTCAAATTTCGAAAGATCAACGATGGAATGCGACCGCTTTTCTTTGTTTTCTTTTCTTCTTTGATTCTAGAACATGGCTTTTGTCATCTTCGACGGGTCAGATTGGTGGCTGCTGGTCAGATTATAAGGAAAAAATTGAACTTTTAATCACTTGAAATATATAATTAATAAATTACCATTTATTCTTTAAAGTTTATTTTAGTACAAATCGAAATAATAGTAATTATAGATATTTGTCATTAAAAATTTTCAAAATATCAAACATAAAAATTCGAAATAATGATTACTTTATTTAATAGTTTAATTATTTCTCTTAAATTTATTTTTGACCAATTAAACCTTAAAAATATATTTTTATCTAATTTAAGTTTAATTTTAACTCAAATATAATATAATATAAGATTTAAATATAAAATATAAAATATAATATAAATTTTAAATTGATTACCACTTAATACTATTTTAAGTAAATACACATTAAAAGATAAGTCACTTAGTGAATCATGTGACATGTTTATATAAAATAAAAAGGAAAAGCAAAATAACAACACGTGTTCATAAGGATTATTTTTTTTTTTCATATTTATTGATGTCTTTGTGTCATTGACTTTAAACGAAAGAAACCAGTCTTCTTCTAACACTTCTACAAACATCATTAATAATATCAAATTCGTGAATCAGACACAAAAACAGTAGTTGTTGAACAATCTTCCTTCCCAGATTCTTAATTTTAGTGATTATAATACATCAGGCAGGAAGATGTGCGATATGTATAGGGACAACCAGCTCAAAGCTAGAGAGTTCTTCCGGACAACCAGCTCAAAGCTAGTGTCTTAAACAATCCTTTCTGACGCCAAATCAAGCAATGTACGGAAGAATTGGTGAGGATACATAGGAGGCTGCTCTGCTAGTGCCTGAGATGAACAAAATATCCACTATGTCAGGCCCTGACATAAAATTCTAGTAACTTGTTTCTTGCAAGTTGTTGGTTCCTAAGTAGATATTACTATGTTAATATACCTGATGAATCAGGACAGTGGATGGAGTCATTCCAGGCACAGTATTGACCTCAATAATCAGTACCTACAAGCAATTGAACAAAAACTTGAATCAAAAGAAAATGAAGAATCCGATAAGGTGGGAAGGAAAGGAATTGGTTAGTGGGCGAACGATAAAAGATATGAAATGGATCGAGAGGAGTAAAATCAAGAAGAGTTGATCGCATCGATATATCACAGACCTCTCCACTGTCAACATTAAGGAAAGCATCCAGTCTTGAAAACCCTTCTAGTTGTAGAGTGTCTGCAATCAGTTCAATGCGTTGCTTACATTTCTTTAAAGCCTCATTACTGGTTCATAAAGAAGGTTTAGTCAGTGACAGAAGAACAGTTTACAGGAAAGACACTAGATTACAGCAGCCTGACTGCAGAAGCACCTTCCGAAACATAAAATCAGCAAACAGAAAAAGAAAACACAAACCTAACAATTGATGGAGGCGGCGGAGTAAGATTGATGCCAGTTCCCCCTGTAATGTAATATTTCAATTAGAACGCCAGAAATGAGAAATGGCATTCTAGAAATAAACTCATCATGCTAGTTGACTGTGTAAATGCAAGTGACTAAAACTCTGTGGACAGCCAGAAATTTCAACTGCATCAGTAAATTCCTCTTTTCTCTAATGAACTGCACTTGAAGCTTTCTTACGTTTGCGTATTACTATTGTGATTTGTTCAATAAGACGAAACCGCAATGCCAACATTGACATGCCATAAACCAGCAAACAAGTTTGAGAGAAATTCATTTAGAGGTAAAATGCAATGAGGAAGGCATACCTTGAAACTTTTCTTCAAGGGTTAAAATATCACCAGCTTCTTTGACTGTAACACTTGGACTCAGTGAGTGCATTGATCCACGTTTTCCTATGACACCAACAGTTATTTCTACCCATCGACTGTTTCCTTTCCACATAAGACGATCTGCATTTTCACCCGTTGATTTGGATGAAATAATAATCTCATCAGTCTCAATAAAAGGCTCAAAAATCAAGTGCTCAGGAGGAGGGTTTGGCATCTCAATTATTCCATGAGTCTGAAATCAGTCAAACCAAAAAGTGCATAAGCAGTGATTCCTTCATCTCAGCGACGAATCAAGCTCAACTGAAACATAAAGAAATTAACATCCAGGATTTTATACCTTCGTAAAGCTATTAGCTGGAATCCTTAAAAGACAATCCTCCAACGCTTTTAAGTACACAGCAAGGTCCTCCCGAGAGCTACATGAAAAAATTGATGAATACAAATGCTCATTATAAACAAAATAATATTCCACAAAGAGTTGGTGCACCTGATATCCATTCTTGCACACAAGATCCAAAACAGCATCATAATTACTCGACAACAAAGGCAGATAGATGACAGAAACAAGAGAGAGGGGGGTAAAAATAACAAGGGGCATAAGCCTACCATAATCTTGCGACCCCAGTCGAGCACCCATCCCTTGCTGGTTTAACACACAATGTATCACATTGAAGCTTTGAGGTTATATCAAGCCAAGTCTTGTCTATAGGTACACTTAATAGTTCCTCTTTTGTGCGTACATATTTGTTTATGGTCAGAACACCCATTTCTGCAAGCTGTTAAGTTCAAGGGATCAGGATACTTGTCATGTATGATACAAAATCCAAAATGAAGACAACTATTAAGGTAACCTAAGAAACAGCATAATTAATTCAGTTTACCATACATGACTAAGAGCTAATGATGTTGCAACTTTGTCCATACAAGTCTTTGAAGCAATGACACCTGGGCCTTTATAATTAAAAGGAAAGAAAAAAAAGTATGTTATTTTAACAAGAAAATTTAGCTTTCAATTGAATATATATCTATTTGAACAAACCTGTGTGTGGAACTCCTTCAGCCTCTAGCATAGACTGAAGCGTGCCATCTTCACCTATGCCTCCATGCACTGTAGAAGGCATCAGATGATGGTTCATAAATCAGCAGTTTCCAGAAGCTATATCAGCTTGTGAAGTAAAGCTTCTAAAGGATACAAGAACAAGATTATCTTAAAAAGATTGAAACCTATAGTGTATAAAAGATAGAACGTTATCAAATTTAGACAATAAAATGGAATGAAGGCAACTTCAGTTAACAAGATATGAGCCTAGCAAAAGAAACCTGAAATGAAAACTGTAGCCTGTACTTCCTTGGCATGCTTGATCCACTTCTCCAATGAAAATCTTACGGGTGGTTCATCACCTAATTTAGGAAACCAACTCTGATTCTTAAGCCCTTCCATTAAATCAACCATCACTTGGTTGCGCAATTGAGATGTCAATGCAGCCCGAGCTGGTTCTATTGCCTCTATGCAGGCATCAAGAACTTCCTCTGTTGTGTGTCTGAGTACAAGAGAGTATCTGGATTGAAAGCAAGGAGCAAACTATAACATTCATGAAGATGTAATAAGTGTTGAAAAAAGAAGTGAACAAACATAGAAAGCAGCACTTACGGCAATAACCAAACGACTCTAGAACCAGCATCTGCATCCATTCCATCTGTATGTTGACCAGAAGAATGGTCACTTGAGGGGGCAAGTAAACAAGGAGTTACATCAAGCTGAGGGCAAAAAAAAAAAGATCTCATATTTCAGGCATCAAAGTTCACTGTACCTACCCTAATGGGAATATACAAAGTCATATAAAAGGTAAGCCAAAGGCATTGCTTTTTTAAAAAGACAAATTCTGAATTTGGTGGCCAGAGCTAGTTCAGGGCCAAACATAGATCCCCGAAACTTTTTGACCTATGTTCCCCGACCTATGCATACAAGGTAAAACGTTATTAGGGTGTCTTTTCAAATGGAGAAGGTCTTCATTGATTTATAAAGCCAATCTAAATATCCAAAGGATTCCTACAATTTCTATTCGTGAAGATTTTAAAGCTATGTCTCCCAACCGTTTCTGTGACCTCCCTGAACTGTATAGAGTCCTAGTGGCAAGGTACTCTAGAAATATGCAACCTAAGAAATCATGTAGCTACCCCAACTTACATCATCAAATGACTGCAAGTTGAGCCAAACATTCGTTCCACTCATAAGGGATACCTGACGTTCTGAACTGTCTCCTCCAAATATCACAAAAACTTTACGAGCAACTTCCCTGGGCTGTGACTTGTGTAGCAGATGGACTGATAGATCGTTGTATGGTTGAAGATGGGGAAACCTCAAGCAAGCATGACGAATAATGCTTCTCAGAATGTTTGAATGAGAAAATCCCACCTGGACAAGAAAGGAAGCGTGTCAAAGAAATAGAGGCTTATACATGAAATAGACTGCAATCAATGAGTCACAATTACTTCTTTTTTCGTACAGTCATGAAATTTAATTAGCATGTGAATTTGAGTGGTGCTTTTAGCATCAGGGATGCCTGATAAACATCTCTTTTCAAACTTCACCACTGATCACAACAAAGAAACCTTTAGAGGAAAGGTTCCAAATTCAAGCCATCCCTACACCACAATTCAATTAATATCAAGTTATATGTGATAGCTTTTGATCAGCATTCTAAACCTTCAGGCATATGCTTCCTGGATTCACTTGACAACAAACAACCCACCTCTAAAGAATAGATGCTAGCCTTCAATAAGTATTCCGTTCAAGATGGCTACAGATAAATGACTGGCACATACGTATAAAGCATGCTAACACTAAACCTTTCTTTAGAAGCTTACAGCAGAAAATTGTAATGAAGATTACCTTTGAGGCTTGCTGAAATAAGAAGCTGGTCTGCTCCATGCCACTGATCTGAAATATAGAATGAATATAATGAAAACCATAAGAACGAGAATCAATAAAACTACTGCCAAACATAGAGATTGACTTACCAAGTTAATATCAGTAAATACTATTGAGCCTGACTCATTCATTCCAAATTTTTCGTTGGAAGTTGAGAATGGATTCACTGAAGAAGGAAAAAACCATCCATCTATGCGAGCAAAATCACGCAGGCCAAGTTGTTTGAATAACAGAGATGCTCCTTCTCTAATAGTTTTTATAATATCAACAGGAAAACGGGGTGGAGTATGGTAAGCTACCTGTGTAGAAATCAAATGTGTAAGAATATCATATATTCGGTAGCATATAAGCATTTGAGAATGCAGAACTCAGTTGATAGTACAAAATCCTTTCTTGTAACCTTTTTGTACCTCAAAAGGAAACAAGAAGATGTCTTGTAATTTAGCAATCCTCAGAGGTACTGCTGCATTACCTGTCTTGTAGGTAGATACTTCCTCCGATAGTTGAAAATTGCATCCTTTTCTTTCAAATCAACACTGCCATGAAACTGAAGTGTCACCTGCACATTGATGCCACATTATGAAAACCAAACACTCCATCAGTAGCTTCATTGGAATCATGACTTTATTCTAAAAAATCAAGCACAAAGAGAATATACCTCTGTTGGCAGAAGAACGACAGGGTAAGAATCAACACCAGACCCCACATCAAGGACAATGGCTGTAAACTCACTGCCTCCTTCAAGAAACACCTCAACTAGTACTCTACTGTCAATCCCCTTCCAAACATTAGGAGAAAGTTTTAGTTCACATGGTCAAATCGTCCAGCTATAATCTAATAGTCAAATTTTGGCAGGCACGGTATAACATACCTAATTTATTGAGATGCTAAAATGGGAAATAAGTTTCTATTATCTTCAGAGTTCAAGCCGAAGTTCCAAACTTTTCCTCGGGTATCTCAGGCCATAGAGGAAAATTGTCTCGTCTTTTGGTTAATTAAAGGCCCTTTTAATATCAGTTCCATATGAAGGAATTGATCAAAACTTGAAGGGTTTCTATGAAAAGAACTATTAAAATTTCCCAAGGTATAATCATCAGCACTAAATGTAACTTCAAAGTGATTTGCCAGTTATCTTGAAGTTAGCCACATGTTTACGAAGATCAATAATCTCAAAGTTTAAATCAGGTAGCAGAAAAAGGAATTACCTCAGAGATGATATCATTTGCTTTCTTAAGAGAATCAGCAACACCATATGCAACAGTAACTCCAATACTTGATCCTGCTTTGGTTGGCTTTACCTGAAATATGAAGCATAAACTTAGGGAAACCAAATGTTGAATCATTCAACAGTGGGCATTTGGTTTTTGCTATACTTCACTTACCACAACTTTCCCAGATCTATCATCCAATTTATTGATCTCAAACCACTTGGATAATACAGATTTGTCCATCTCTGAGCCCTGTATTACCAATTGTATGTAAGCAAATACAACTATAACCAAATAACGGTAAAGAAAAGAAGATACAGTAAATCTTTCTGACCTAGTTACACATATTCTGAATTGGGCATGCATAAGCAGCATTGAACCAAATAAGTAGCTGTGACAAGCAAATGGTAAGTGTCAAGTAGGGAAGATGAATACCTGGACTAAACAGCCAGGTACAGTTAAGAATCCTTGCTTGTTGAGCTCCAAGGAGGCATCATACTGCAATAGTTAAATGGCAAATTGTGAAAACAATAAGGACCTTAAAGGCTCAATTCACCATGGTTATGTATAACCCCACTTGGCATCATGTAGTTTAGGTTATGCAGTAAGGTGCTAGTTTTGGTTGGAACCTATCTTAGTTTGGAAATATGAATATATCTTCATGCAGCAACTTAACAATTGTATTCTGGAAATATTTTCATATTTGAGAGCACTGAATCAACAATTTTCAGAAATGTGATGCATTATAGATCTTACAAAGATGTTAATAATTTCTCAAAGAGGATTGCATGTGAGATGTCAGCACCCAATCAACTTTGAGAACAAGGAAATAAGATTTCAAATACCTTGTCAAATGCTCGACAGCACTCCTTCGATCCTGTCCCAACAAATGGAATATTGTAATTTTCCAACAGCTCCTGAAGGTTTCTCACCAAAAATCAAACCAAGTCAGAACCTTACATCAGATATTTTCACGATGGCCATATGTGCATTGCATAGAACATTAGCAATAATGAAGGATGTACTACACCTGGATGCCACCATCTTCACCAAATTGACCATGAATCACAGGGAATACTATGTCCACAGAAGCTGTGAGGTGTTCTGCAAATTCAGACAAAGATGAAAAACCTAGGGCAAGGCTGCAAAAGTCAGACAATTAGTGTTCTCACCATTTTCAACTGCAACAACATAGTTACACTAAATTAAAATAAAAAGAAAGTACAAATTTTGCTAACCTTTCGAGTTTAAAATCAAAATCTGCAGGAGTATTTGAGTATACCTGAAATTTGGGATAGAAAGCCAAAATTTTGAACATTGTAATGTAAAGACTAATAAATTAGTTCACTTCATTTTATGTAACAGGGCTTCTTATCATTTGATGCGACCAAAACAAAGCAAAGCCATCAACATTTTTTTACAGATAGAAACTATCATATTATAAACAACCCAAGATGAAACTAAGTGAAAAAAACCGAAATCCTGTGCACTTGGCAGTTGCTGCTAACATCTAATAACACATTTGACCACTACTTGTTCGTTTCATGCAATAAACCACTATCAACAATCAACCAAATAGACCTAAAGAATGAACAGCTCATGTACAAACCTGCGCAGAGGATATGGCGTATGCATTAAGATTAGAGTCTATGTAATAGCAGCTGACATGCAAATCATCTCCCTGTTACAAATCCACTCTTATAATAAGTCAACAAGATAAAAAGGGTTAATTATACCAAGTAACTATTTTCCAAAGACAGTATGATTTAATTTCTTCAAAAGGAACTCTATTTTTAATGAAATACTCTTTCATCAATTTTCTTTTAGCAATCAAACTATAGCTGTAATCAGTTTAGTCGAAAGAGGCAAGATGCGAGGAGGGATAACTAATTCGCATTGCTTGCAATGAGGTCTCAGGCTGGAATATCACCAAAGCCCGTAGTTTGGCATATCAAATGAACTAAATTATTACTTGCACCTGTGGGTTTATAAAAAGTTTGAACTTGCTACGTTCAAGTTTGATTCATTACAAATTATTACATGCACCTGCAGATATGAACTTTGCTACATTCAAACTTTATGAAGCTTTATTCATTAAAAATTATTATCTGCACCTGCGAATTTATCTGGAAAAAAAGAAGTGCAGGTTTATCTACAAGAAAGAGCACAAACTTTCCTATATTCAAGCTTGACCAACCTTATTCATTAGTTGCACATGCGAGTTTATCAGGGAAAAAAAACAGAAAAAACAAAACAAGCCGAACTTTGCTACATTCAACCTTGATTCATTTAGATTTTTTGAGTTCAAGCCTTTTAGTCAAGTTATGGTTTAATGTCTAGACTTTATTCGTATAAGTTGAACCAAGAAAATATCTTCAAGCTTGAGCTAAGTTGAAGTTTAATGAGTTCAAGTGATTGAAGGACTCCCTAAAGCATCCCTAGTATTATCTACTCGAGAAACAGAAAGAGTGAGTAATAAACAATAACAACCGAAGCAAGCACCTGAATGTGATCAAGAACTGATCTCGCAGAGTTGAGTGAAATCCCGCGCTCAGCAGAAGGCCCACCACACACCACACCTACTCTCAGAACCCTATCCTTCTCTTTCCTCTTCTCCACGTCCTCCTCCTTAACCACCTCCACCGCACTGGCGCGTGCAACTCCAGCCCCCGAACATCCCGCGTTCAATGAAAAACCAGAGCTCCTCGGCTTCGGACTCAAGCCCAACAAGTACGAGGGACTGGAAGAGTATGAAAACGAGTTCTTCTTCTTCTTAGTGTTAAGAAGAGCAACGGCGTCGTCTCGGCTTTGAAGAGACGGAGGGGAGGCAAAAGAGAGGGACGCCATTGAAAAATCGGAAAATTCAAACAACGGAGCAGAGGAGTGACGACGATGGATTCAGATACAGACCAAGAAGTTGAATCTTATACAAACACACACATATATAAAAATATAATCAAGAAGAAAAGAAGAGATTCGAAGTGGGGAGATGAGTGTGCGTGGCACTTTTGGCATTTTGCCTTTTGTTTGGGTTTTCGGGCGGCAAAGTAACGGCCCCTTCTCGGTTGGTGCTGACGGTTAATCCATTCGATAAATCCTAATGCGACAAGGATTAGGTTTTGTTTGTCTGATTAATTAACTAATTAATTAATTATTATTAATAATTATTATTATGGATCCAATCATAAGCTATCGATCAGGTAATAGTACAAAGCTGCAAACGACAAGTTGTCTCATCGAGATAAAGAAATAATTTTAATCAACCAAATATACTAATTGGCCTAGTATCATAATTTAACACTTACCAACACCAATTTCTCGTTTGGTGCAAGTAAGAGTTTGCGTCTGGTTCTCTCTTTGTACGAACTTTTGAGAGTTAATAATTTTTTTTTATCATAATTTTTTTTTAAAAAAGAATAAGTATTTGAAATTTTGAATGTACTTTTTTAATAAATATGTCTTTTTTTTTGTACCAAAATGCAGCTTTTTAAGAAGCTCAAATTTAAAGCTTATCAAAAAATCGCCTTTTAGGTAAATTTTTTAGATTAATTAATGAGCTTATTTTAGGTCCCTTTTATCTTTATATTTTACACATAATTTCTACAGTACCCACAAACTCATCCTCTCATTTATTATGTATTTAACTATTTACTCAACTTTAAAATTTATTTTGAGATTTATATAATATTATTTAGCTTTTTATATGTTTTAATATTTATTTTTTATATTAGTTTACTTATGTTATAATCTATATAAAAGATTTGGTTAGATATATTTTGATTTATGTTTTATATGGTTTAAAATTATATAATAATTAATATATTGTGCTTTGCATATTGTTTAATATACTTTAAATAATATTTATATGCATAAATAATTTTTATTATAAAATAAAATATAGTTAAAATTAAAAATAATTTTTATTTTTATGTTGCCAAACAATCTACTGTATGAAGTTCTTAAAAAACTATTTTTTAAATAACAGCTAAATAGTCAACTGACTTTTTAGATAAGCTCTTCTTAAAAAGCTCTACTAAAAAAGATCTACCGTAAATTCCTTGTTAAAGAAGAAGCATTTTTTGGGCCACAATCTCAATGGACCTGAGTAACATGACAGTCGTAAAGCTCTCTGGGTCTTATACTGAATTCTTGGCCTATTATAACTTAGACCTAACAAATATTATACAGCCCAGTTTATATATATATATTTTTTGGTAAGATTGAAAAGTCCAGCTTGATAGATTAACAGGCAATGGACCGGCGTGGATCGCGATAATGAAAACATGCAATTTGAAAAAGGTCCAAATTTTGAATAGACTGGTGCTGCAGATTAAACTCAAATTGGAGTATTTAAAACAATGTTATTTTTAATAAAATTTTAAAATAATGTTATTTACAAGATATTGAATAATTGGGTCTTTCAAAATTTTCAAAATAAGTTTCGAAATATTTTCTCGACGTAAGTTCAACTCAAAATTCAATCAAATCAAGCGTGATTTGTTGATTTTGAATTGAATTCAAACTTTATTATTAAAATTAAATAAGTTTATAACATTAATTAAATTAATATTTATTACAAAATAGTCAAACCGTCTAATCCTAATTCATTTATGAGGGTTTGAATTTGTATCAAACACATAATAAATGCATGCTCAATTTATTCTCAGTCATTTCTTCAACTTAAAATCAATTAAAAAAATGTACATTCAATCTGTACAGCATCAATAGAGGTAGGAAAAGTTGCACGTAAAGAAAGACAAATGGAATATGTGGAATGTAAACCTGTACCAAAAAGTCGCTGCATGACTTAGAATATGTGTTTTCCGTGTCACCGTCCAAATTAAGATAATTATAATGGACCACTAATTCTATTAAATTATACAAAAAGAGAATGAAAATGGCATACACTACACATGGTATAATTGGAGTTCAAACATCCTCAAAGTGAAAATGTGTGCCTAGTTTTAAGGAAGTGGTCGAGATCGATTAACACATTATGTTCGTGGAGTGACACTTGTGTTCTTCACCAACTGGAAGATGAATTACCCATTAACGTTGATCGAACTAAGATAGGTTCGGATTGCTATACCTATTTGAATCCACCATTATACCTAATTGTAAACTTCTAGCGCTTCAGCATGGTCTGAACTTGGCTTGGCAGCGCGGATTTCGCCAAATAGTTGTGGAATCGGATTCATGGGAAGCCAATAATCTGGTCGTGGGATCATGCCCTCGCTCCCACCCATATCTGTACGTCATTGAGGATATCAGGAATCTGGTGCAGCGAGAGTGGGTTTGCTCTATTGTTCATACCCTTTAGGAGGGTAATCAGTGTACAGACCTCTTAGCTAAACATGGCGCTACTCATCTACAACATTGGTCTCTTTGAGAGGCTCCTGTTCCAGGAATTCGCCAGCTTCTAGCTCATGGTGCCTCTTCTGTGGTTCTTTGTTTTTCAATTTCCATTTCACAAAAAAAAAAAAAAAAACCTGACGTGAAAGCTGAAAATCCTGACAATGGGGCTCTGGCTATCTTGTGATGTTCAAAGGGGATGAAATCCTCCATTTCCCATCCTATTCCTCCTGTATACCATGTAAGGCATCCACAAATTTATCTGTCCGTGAAAATTTTTTGCACTCTCTTGTATGACACAGAATAGGAATAGAAGACGACGATGATCAGATCTCCTGTTTCGGTTATGATTTTTCAATCATGTTCTATTAAAAACTTCACATAAATGTATGTTTAATATAACAGAGTTAAAATAAAATAACTGAAACAGAAGATTTGATGTGCTACTGCCCAACTGAGACATGACTCTCTATTTCTCTTCCTCTATTCCTACCCTATATCATGCAAGGGTATCCACAACCAGAAGAAGAGGAAGAGAGGATCTTCTGCTAGCTAGAGTTTTACTTGATAAGAAAACAATTCTGATTCATGTTATATCAATCTTTATTTGAAAAAAGTGACTGATTTATTAAGTAATTTATTAAAATTATGTGATTAATAAATTATTATTTAATTTTAAAAATCTATTCAATACATATTTAATGAATAACGAGAATAAAACGAGTGAAAGTTGAAGGCATATGTATTGCTGATATCTTTCACTTTCAGGCCACGTAAAGTAATATTACAACTTAACAATTAAACTAAGAATCAGTGGCATGGCCACGTCGTAATACGAGGTGAGGTGTTGAACACGTTATTTGCAGCTTAATCATGAGTTTAAGTGGTATTAATGACCTTGATTTCAACCGCAATAAGCCTCTTAACTTATCTAATTAATGCACTATAAATTTATTACTTTTGGTTGCTTCCTCATTAAAAAGAGAGAAAAAGAAAAGAAAGTTTGACCAATTGACGAACGCAACAATAAAAACTATTTAGAGGCATCTTTGCAAGATTACCATTAGTATAAATGATCTGAAACCTAACAGGAGGCCACTTGGGGCGAGGCCAAAAGTAATTAAGTTGCAATAAAACCTTTATAGCTTAGAGGGAGAACATTTCAGCAGCTCGATATGACCAGTAAGTCACATATTTAAATTATGAAAATAATTTTTTTTGTAAAAACATATAAGGAGAAGATTGTAAATGTTGACGACCCTCTTCAAACTTTCGCAAAGCGGGGAGCCTTATGCACTTAATATGTTGACTTAAAACTTTTATAACTTGGCAGTATTTAAAATAAATTAGTAACTTTTGTTATATAGTAATTTTAATAAATTATATTTAAAATTTAAAATTATTCAGTTTTATAATATTAGTCAAGAAATAAAAAAATATCAATCATATATTAACAATTTTAATTTATTATCAACTTAAATCATAATTAATTATTATCGTCAATCTTACTAACATACATCATTTAAAGCTTTTTATGTTAGATAATGTGCAGAATTTTTAAAGTAAAATATATAATGAATTAAAATTTTAAGATTTCATAATTTTTCAAAGGTATGAAGTGATAATTAATTATTTTTAATTAAATTATAACCATTTATTTATTAAGAGCTTCAAGTGTAAATATTCAACAAGATTAATTTTTAGACGATATTTATAATAAATTCAAAGTTGTGACATTTAATTAATATTTGTATACATTTTATTAATAATATAAACTAAATATAGTTTCAAATTAAAATATAATTTATTTTAATATTTTTATAATCTTAACTTTAATTAAGAGGTCAAACTAGTTATTGATTAATTAATAAACTTTACATGATATCAATATTATTAATTTATAAATATTTTATAATTCTCTTGCTCTTCTATTAATTAGACTAAAAAAGAGAAGGTGTGTCAATCATAATCATGACTTGATTTAACTTATGTAAAAAAAAAATTAATAAGTCACAATTTGACGATATTAAACATGTAAAAGTAGATTTCATTTCATGAGTCATGACCTCGAGCTTGCGCTATCATGACGAAGGCTTGAAAAATGGTATTAACTATTAGAGATACGCTTCTAAGCTCGGACCAGGTTGGTGTCAAAAGGTAATATGTTTGGTTCTTTCTATTTACGCTTTTTTTAATTCCGTCTGTTGTACAGAGTTTGCTTAGTGTGTAGTATTTAGTTGGCGTGATTTGCATGCTATTACGTCAATATGAAAATTTACCTAATATACATCCAAAAGATAACAATTGTGAGTCCCTCCGTTTGAAAGATAAAAAAAAAGGCATGCTTCTAAACACACCTAAGGACTACTACCGAAGTTTATCTTACATAAATTGCATATAAATAAATATATATACGCATATACACACCAAATTGACAAAAAGGACACCTACTTAGGGTCTACTCTTAATCTGTTGCTATTTTATTTTATTTTGTTATTTATGAGGATCCATTCTTGACAATTATAAAAAAAAAGAGGTAATATAAAACACTTATTTTTACTTTATCTAGGACTTATAAAACATTAGAAACGAGTCCGTATACATACATACATATATATATATATATATATATATGTATATGTGTGTGTATTTTTTTGGCGGTAATTTGGTATCTCATAATAAAATAAATTTCAATTAAACATTAATTAATTATTTCTTAACAGAAAGGAAGTTTTTTCAAATTAAGATTGATTAATCAAAGACTCAAATTATGTCATAATACATAAAACTTTTTTTTGTGTGTTAAGTTTATTATTTCCACAATAAAAAGTATTTTCTAAAATTTAGTAAGATGATAATTTCTCAGATAAATAAAAATATATCAACTGAGTTAAAATTTTAATTATATATAAATGAAGAAAAATAAAAGAAAAGTGTAATTACAAGACTAATAATTAAATACAAAATTTTATATAAAAATATAATCAATCAATATCATAGGAATATGTACACAAAAATAATTAGTAAATCACGTGGTTTGAACAATTATGATTGAAAACCTCACATACGAAACTTTTTTGATATGTGAGTCTAATGGTCAACATGTGAGACAAAGAGTTGTGAACACCAAGATGTGATTATGTAGGCCTCATAAGCTAATCACGATTAGTTATCTTTAATCTCCATTATTGCTTCCTTCCCTCTTCCAGATCTCGCGCTTTGTGGGTGATATGGTCCATTAATTCTTTAGACTAATCTAATCAAAACACCTTTTACCTAATCCTCTTTTCTTCCCCCCCACTTAAAATTTCCACTAACCTGAATGAAACGACACCACCTTTTTTCACAATGTGATTAGTAAAATGTTTCTTTTATAAATAGTGATGTAAAGTACAGATTAGAAATTGACATGTCTCCAAAAACTAACTATTTGTATTAGTGAAAAGTTCTCCAAAATGTACACAACTTTATAGAGCATTAGCGATTTTTCTTAGTTACAAAATTGAGTCATGTCTTTGTCAACGTGTTGATGATGATGATGGGAGTGGAATGCCAGGTGGATTAGAAATTGTTAAGCACAAGACAACAAGGTCTTACAGCCATAAAGTGGAGACCATGGTTGGTCCAAAATGCTAATGCCTATCTTCTTGGATTTGCTATGATTGTTAATACCTTTTTTTTTTTCTACTAATTATGCTCTTTTTAACATTTGGTGACATCATCCTGCCCTGGCCTCCTCAGACAATGAGCATACATAATATCAATATTTTAAAAATCGAAACCGTCCGATGACTTAATTGTAAAAATTTTGAGACTGCTAACTTTTTAATTCAATTCAGTTTAATAAATTTTGTTGTTAAAAATTAACCAGTTTATTAATTAATTTGTAATTTTTATAAAGCAAAATAATTTAACAGTCTCTTTTTTCAATTAAACTTCAAAATTTTCACTGCGTAAGGGTAATCTTATTTTTAAAATTCATTAATTTTTTTTAATCTTTAACTGATTTATAAAGATCTAATACTAATTGAGTCTGTTAAACCTTAAACTTCTTGTCTTATTTATTTAGCTTCCAATTTAGTTTTTAAAACATTGTCTAATACTTCTAAGTTTCGCGGTTAGACTTATTTAATAACCCTTAAAAAGGAATTGAATGGTAAATTTATTGCTTTAAATTTTGATTTTGGATTACCAAATTTTTTATAGTATTATATTTATTTTATTGCAAAGTATTTAGATTGAATTTAAAGTATTTATTAAATAATTTATTTAAATATATAATTAACGTTATTAATCGGAAATTCGAGGAATACTAACTATTGTATTCCCTGTGTTTTCTGGTCATTGATAGGGATAGAAGTGACGCCTTTCACACAATTTACGAAGAGCAAAGTAACATCATGAGATAACGAATGAATATAAGATTAGGCATTTTCGTTTCTTTTTGACCAGTGGAAAAACGCGCTTTTAATATAATCACAAAAAGTATCGTTTAAATATTATTA
This sequence comes from Erythroxylum subrotundum, assembly GCA_027563845.1. Taxonomy (NCBI): domain Eukaryota; kingdom Viridiplantae; phylum Streptophyta; class Magnoliopsida; order Malpighiales; family Erythroxylaceae; genus Erythroxylum; species Erythroxylum subrotundum. The sequence continues at coordinate 1,383,983 of JAOQMQ010000005.1, read as the reverse complement.
TTTAATATTATATTAATCATAAAATATAATTAACTATTTATCTATTTATTTATATAGTTTTTATAATATTAAAATTTTAATTTATTAAAATAGTTATTTGATATCAAAGAGCAGAGTTACTTTAAGGTATTTCACTTACTTTAAAAATAGTATATGCTTTTTCTTATTTATTTTTATTGTAAATATTTAACATTTACTAACACTCACTTATCTTAATTGTTATCTTTTCATTTTTGAAATTCAACTTTATATCATTTTGATATTATTTTAAATTATTAATTTTTAAATCAATAAGGCTTTAATATACATTTTCTTGGTATTCCCGTTATTTGAGAACAAACTCTTCATTAGTTACGAGTAAAATTGCGTATTATTATACCTCTCTAGACCTCACGTCTCAGCGAGATTTCTACTAGGTGTTTTTGTTGTATTTATGTTTGATTAAAGTTTTTTTAAAATTATTATCTTTCAATACATTTTAAAGCAGAATTAATATTTTAATTTGATTTTAGTCCAATCTTATTCAAAATTAACAAATAAAATTGAGCCAATCAAATTTCAAATCGAATTTATACTTAAAATTTAAAAAATCAAACTTCAAATTTGAGATGGTGTAGTTTAAAACATAAAAAATTGAAAAAAAAATTCAATCGAATTTGAATATGAAATTTAGACTTATCTAAAAAAATTGAACCAAACTCGAAATTCATGATCAATGTTATATGTTAACAATTCCAAACCAAGTATCACAAACCACTTAACTCAAAAGCTAAACCAAAAATCAAAGTGACGAGCTTGATAAAAGTAATTGTTCAAAGTTTGAAACTATTAGGAGATGTACGACTGAGAGGAACGGAGAAGGGAGAATAAGAAAAAGGTGTAATTCTACTCTTTGTTGTCTTAGGACAAGAGAAGCATCTATGAAATTGCTCGATCACAAGTGGAGTTGGAAAGAGACATGAAATTAAGTCCACATTCAACGAGCAAGGTGGGTCTAGTAAAAATGACAATTGATACCATCTTCAACCCTTTAGACCTAAGACCTCACACATCACATTCTCCAACTTCAAAGAATCAGAAGCACCAGGAGAAAAAGTTGCAGGATCAGCCAATCCATGCCCATATTCTTGTTTTTTCTTTCATTACTCATTACCCCACTGTTCGTTCTGAGCAGCTTTTCCTGAAAAAATAAAAGAAAAAACGAATACCCTTTTCAACAGCTGCTTGCAATTGTTAAATTACAGAAGGAATTGATAGAACAGTTTAATAGGTCCAGGACTTTAGTTGTTTGAATCACTGTTGTCAAACTTGTATAGCGCCCCAAAAGTCATCTTGAGATTACTTGGAGACTGTCTGAAACATGGATGACAATTAATTAATCGGGTTTGAATTCAAATACTGAGAATCATTTAATAGGTTTGAATCTAAACTCGATCAAATTTAGATAATTAAGTTTTTGAAAAGTTTAAATTTAGTCGTAAATTATATTTTGTGCTTTTCTCTTTGGCTAAATTAGTCTCCAAGCTATATGTATAAGAATATTTCAACTCAAACACTTCAATACTCAAAGTTTGGTCTGAGTTTGATCAAACTGCGATATTGAACAAACCGCAAAACTTTTACATTTTTAGGTTATGTTTGGTTAAAATTAAAGTTTTTAATAAAATAAAATGAAATAAAATAGTTTATAATGTAATAGAATGTAAATGGATGTAATATAGTGAAATTTTGTTTTTCATTTTAGGTTATGTTTGATTTGAAGTTTATTAATGCAATTGTTAGATTCTTTGTGTTCTACTGTTATCTTTTACAACAAAGACTGATAAAAAAGTTTTGGTTTTGCAGGAAGTAAAGTAGCAGAAAAGTAAAAAACACAGAATTTTTACTTAGTTTGATAGCTTAAATGCTATTTACATTCAAAGATCTCACATTTGTGATTCTACTAGTATCAAGAAAAGAGCAAGTTTACAAGAGAATAAGTGTTTTTCTAAAAACACTTGCAAGAGGTTTTTGAACACTCTCCGGTACCCTCAGATAAGTACTCTAGCAATTCTTAAAATTTCACTCTATTTCTATCACTCTCAAACTATTGATTACAATGTATTGCGTTATGTGAATTTTCTCTGTGTATATTTGTGACTGAGGCTTGTGTCTGTCTTATATAGGGATCAGTGGCAGTTGAATTCTGTGAGGTCTTCATTTATTAGGTATGAGTCACATGTCTCTCACGTGCTTTGACTTATGCTTCATACTCTACGTTTTGAACTTTGTTTCTGATCTGTGCTACTCACATGTCTTACTAAGACAGAGCATTTTACTCCTTCTATTCCTAAATTCGAGAGTCTTTCACTCTTTCTTCTTTGAGAGCTTCAGACATATTCTTTACAAACATCCACGGTTCTTCAAAATCTATCTTTAAATTATTGTGTCTTCGTTGATGATTCATGGATAACCGGTGAATATCACCACAGTAATAAAATGAAATGTAATATTATTCCATCGTTTGAGAAGAGGGTTTATAATGGAATAAAATAGAATTTGATGAAAAGGGAAAATTTCATATTACATCTCATTACATCCTAAATAGTAAAAATGAGAAACCTCTAATTTGAGAGGTTTATGATGGAATGTAAAATGATAAACAACATGTCACTATATTACATTATAAACCCTTCTTCCAAACAATATTTTACTATATTGCAATATAAATCCTTCCATCCCTACCATATAACAATTTTCTAATATTACACCATTTATATTTCATTCCATTATAAATCATTCTATTTTATTAAAAATCTTACATAAAACCAAACATAGCCTTACATTCTATCATAAACCTTCTAAATTGGAAGTAACTTATTTTTAATATTTAAGATAGAATGAGATGTAATATGAAACCCTCCCCTTCCAACCTATTTCATTTCATTTCATTATAAACTCTCATATCAAACGATGAAATAATATTACATACAATTTTATTCCATTAATAACCATTCAACCAAACATAGCTGTACTCTAAATTGCGACTCTGCGTGAGATAGAAGTCTAGAAAAGGGAATGTTTTGTAAATAGAATGGCAAGTAGGAAATTGAAAGACATGTTCTAGTATTGAACAAACAAGAGCGTAAGAATTTCTTCAAGTGAAAAATTACATCTTTATATAATGTTACATACTATATAATATAGAGTGTTAAATTGTGGATTACAAATTCTAGTATAATTGCAAGTTAATGTAATAATTGCATTGCACTTTACAAATTAAAATCTGAAATAGCAAACTGAGTACAACTTATTATGTAATTAATTTGTCAATTTATTAAATCGAGTCAAAAAAAATTTATAAATTCAAATTCGATTAAGATTCAAACATATTTTAAAAAATTCAAATTTATTTTTTAGATAAAATTTGAAATTTATCGATCTGACTAATATAACCAATTATAAATCTTAAATTTATGATTTTTTAAAAATTTGAACAAGAATAACAAGAAATAGTGAAATAAGAGAAATTTCAAATAAGGTAAAGTTTAATTTGTTTAAAAATTTGACCTATTGATTTTGAATAGAAATAAGTCGGATCAATTTAAATTCGAGTAATTTTGTCATTCCTAACAGGAAACATGCAAAGAAGGCCCCCTAGGGGGTAGTCGAGTTGGTGGAGTTGGGAGCATAGGGCCAAAAGTTTTGTGTTCGAATCTCCTTGGGAGCATAGGGTCAAAAGTTTTATGTTCGAATCTCCTTACTTACGCTCTCTCGATCGAGCCTGTCGTACATGACTTTTCTAGTGCGAAGTACTTGATTGACGTAATTTGCAGGTTATTACGTCAATCCGAAGATTTATCTGGTGCGCATCCAAAATATAGCGCTGCGGTTCTTCTATTTCAAAAAAAAAAAAACATGCAAAGAAGTCTAGAACACTGAACCATACAAAAATTCCACAAATCCTTAAAACAAACAAAAATAATCTAATAACAAGAATGTTTTTCTTTTTTTTACAATGTCGAAAACCAACAAGAAAAGTCAAAAGGATTTGGTAATATCACATGCATCATTCCTATATACTATAATCTAACCTAGAAGTCAATGTAAGTCATAAGAAAGATCATCTGATTGTGTAGTCCCATTTTGGAACAAAATGATGAGGATTTGGTTTTGTGTAATCTATCAAACTAGAGTAGTAGGATTGAGGTTTAAGTGTATAGCTTTGGCAGGTAGCTAAATAGCAAATTTCTCCGTGATATATACACACTCCTACTGTATATGCGATCACTACATTTACAAGGCAGAATGTTCATGTTCGTCTTTGGCAAGTTCCAAGTTTTGATAGATTTTAACAGGTTTGTAGTGTATACACTTGCCATGTGAAACTTGTTTGTATTTCCTGTAATTGTCAGGTTTTGAAGCAATAAAAGCATAGTATTATGTATTCGATTACTGACACATGAAAGAATAATTCAAAAGCCTCACTCGACTGAACTCTAAGCAATCTGAACTCCCGACTTAAGCATCAGAGTGCTAACGTTAGAACTACCTCCGACCTTATTCTGCAAAAATACGAGACGAAAAGTGTAAACGGTAGGTCTGTATGATATCAATTATATTCATTGATAAACTACTTCCTTGCAAGTTAATTAAAACTGCACGCAGTTTAAGATCCAAGCATTGGATTAAACTGTTCTCACATACCATTTCTGAACAAGCCTGTCTTTCAAGCGAAGCAATTCACATCTACCTACCTACTGTTCAGGTGCTAACAACAAAATTCTATTCCCTTTCGGTTGTCACACAGAACTTGGGTTAGGGCATATTGTAAATAAGTGGCCTTTTGTAATTATAGTGATCTTGTGGTCCTGTAACTTGGTTGTGAGTTGTAACAAGCTTTTTGGCCATTTGGGTCTGCAAAAACCTATGGGAAGGTCCCACCCCCAACTCAGATCTTCATTTCCTGCCTTGTACCCACCGTAGACCACACTTCACTTACTTGCCTCTTTTTTGTTTATATATATAAATGAGGGGGCATGTGTGTGAGTACAGAATATTGCAGATTATGTCCTAAACTCACCACTTCAAGAGCCTCTTAAATCTTTTCCTCATTCTCAAACAGTTTTCCCTTTCTAGATCAGTCCCAGTTCCTGGAATGACGAGAAAGGTGCGCGTGAGCAAGATGGAGAAGCAGGGCACGTGCATTACTAACTCATGCAATGATCCCAGTTGAAGAGGACACACACAAACCAGCCTGAGAGTTATATTATTCTCACCTACTTTTGTTTAACTAGGTTTTTTTAGCTCCTGTGAGTTAGTTCTTCATGTGCCCGTCTTCCCCATCATGAGCACTTCACCTATTAGCTCTACAGTTGCGAAATGGAAAGTGATTTTCTTTAACAACCTTCGAGGTATGTATTCAAGCTTGTCAGTTCTGAAAGTGTTTCATTTCATGGTGATCTAATAAGTAGAGGGGATTAAGATAATACATGTAGGTTAATCCATATATTAAGAGGGTCTCTTAAATGCTTTGCATGTTAGTTTAAGTATCAATATCATAGTTGGGAACCATTTGCTTAAATGTCATAATCAAAAACTGTCGTTCTGCAGGAATGTCACTGTACCTTCTCTATTATATCCGTCTTGCTTACTTGAGATAGAAGTTCAGAATGTAACTATTACTTGTTTGTTATGAGTGTCCTCCACACTATATTTAAAGATTTCTTTTTGAGGTATCTACTTGAAAGTTTAATAACCTGTTCCAACTTCTATGTTTCCTGGAATTAGATGTAAGCGTCGGCAATTTATATATATATATATATAGTCGAATGTTCGACACAGACAGGAGATGAGTTTGACTGGAATCTGATACCTGCAATACTATAGATTTCCTGTTATTAATAATTTACATTGGAACGTCTCAACAGCTGAACACTATTGGTTGAAAAGAGAAAAGGGCTTTCTTTATGCTCAGCTTAATCCTAATATGAAATATGGAATAAAGATAAAGAAAATCTATGCTTTTAGTGAAATCAGTCACAAGTGTCTGTCACGTTTGCTCCCCTCTGTCACCAATTTTATCGTCTCACAAGGGCAGTAAGAGTCACATCTCGTATTAAAAAGGGAGCATAAAAGTCTGTAAATTTAAGACTATTAATTAGAGCATATAATTCTCTTAGATTCAGATTAGAGACGTCGGAGCGATTTTAACTTCGGGTGTTACACCAATAATTCAAGAAAGGTCAGCCAATAAGTAGCAACCTTAAGGCATGAGATATTCCTAGAAAAGTGACCGATAATACATCACGAATAGGTGAATAGGAGCATTTGGTACCACCCAGGAGACACTACCAAGTAACCACCTTAGCATTGGATGAGAATGGAAAGCCTATCCGAAATGATCTCTTCTTGATTTTTGTCTTGGTAATTACCTCCACACAAAGCACAGGTCTCTGTCTAGATGTGATCTTTCTTATTTTTCAGCTTTATCTTATCCACAATTATGCAGTTTTCAAATCTCTTTTTGAATAATATGGCTTTCATGAAGAGAAGAATTTGATATGCAATGGTCAGTTCAGTAATCAATATTCCAACTTCCAAGGTGTTTCTTTTGACTTGTATATGGTTTATATCACGATCCAGTAAGGCTGGAATTGACATTGAAAAATGGTTTATATCACGATCCAGTAAGGCTGGAATTGACATAGAAAAGCATTTCTTTGTTGGTTAAAAGTTCACTGTCGTTTGCAACAAGAGAACTGTTGGATTCAGAGCTAGTTCTCAACAGAAACTGTACTTCTTGTGACAAACAATATAGGAGACAATGATAAGGTAAATTCTTTCTTGCTTCAGTTTCCTGAACTCTAAATTAATTCACTCGATCGATGGTAATATGTACCAGTCTTCATGAGATTGCCACTTCCTAAAAAGGGTAAGATTCTTATCTGGTTGGTGAAACGCAGTCTTGCCACGACCTTTGGACATTGTTCTCAGCTGTCAATGGCTTTTGTTTTCTTTGATTCATTCCTGTAAAAACCCAGATAGAAAAAAAATCACTTTCTTTCTTTTCTCAAGAACTGTGCATTTCACAAACCATAATAGATCTGAGAATATTATGGCAGTTCATTGTATACTGTTACACGATATGAGTTCTTACAGTGTTTAATGTTGAGAACTATTAGATATAATAAGTTCAATTTTTTCCCATTGTTCAGTCTCATAATTCAAAACAATAATCAATCAAAACAGAAGTCCTTGTCTCAACAAACAATGTCTGCTACAAGAAGGGCAATGCGAAATAGACATATAATGGCACCTAGGATGCTTCGTTGACAGTGATATCACAGAAAAAGTGACCAGTGCGTAAACCTTTATTGCCTTTTGTCTTAAGAATTATTTGTGACCTTACTTTGAATTGAAAGCCTGCCAATAGCCAATGCACATAAAAATGTGTCATTAGGACCACATATCTGGAAAGATTTTACATGTCCTGGGTTACTTCAAAAGATTGGATTTCAGATTGAGTCGACTCAAAAAAAAATCTGGGTGCATAATCATTAGAGTACTTATCCAAAGTAATCAGAACTTGAAGAAAAGAAACAAGGTTCTGCTAAATTTCGTTTAACCGATCTTATTGTCGAAAGTTGGCTGGCAACTTTGCCTGGTCCCAACTTGAAGAACTGGCTATTGTATAAGAAGTTCTATACTTTCTTTTCCTAATAAGAGAACTCACCACAGATATTCCTCATATGCGTACCTGATCGTAATTTCTGAACTAGATAATAGCCTATCAACCACATAATCACCGCATCTATTCTTTATATGCATACTGATTATATTTTCTAAAGTAGATAATTGCCCACCAACCACGTAATCTAAATCCCTCGGTATCATTTGAGCAACCCCAACAATAAGTGGACTGCTTGAATGACTAAAGACAGAATTAATCCTGCCCTTTACATTTCATTTCAGGAGATTACTCTCACATTACTTTGAATACCCGATCTTCCTCTGGATGATCCAGGGTCATTGTTGAAACCCTTTTGGATATCAAATATGCATACGTCCAGATGATTTCTCCTTTCAGGTTCAGTGAGAATACAATGTAATGCAACCCATATACAAGGTTACCTGAAGACAGACTAGCCTTATTTGCAGACGGGCTCATATGACACCATATTATAATTTGGTTTCTGCCAAATCAACCAATGTATGATCAATAATATTAAGGTCTAATTCAGAGCTAAGGAGAAGTTCTTCCCAAGCCCGGACACCTGGAGAGGCATTCTTTTCAAACAGCTTATCAAGTAGCCCAAATGCTTCTGAAATCAAACGCCTCCGGCACAGCCCACAAATTAATTCGTCAAATGCTAAACTCTGAGCACATAAGCCCTTATCCAGTGCGTCACCCATCATTGCACAAGCTTCACTAACCTCACCATTACTAATCAAACCATCCACCATAATCTTATAGGTCTGAGCATTAAGTTCAATGCTCTTTGATCTGATGACCCTCACAAGTTCCTTTGCCCTATGGACCTCTCCAACGTTAAACAACCTATCCAGCAATGTATTATAAGTAACCAAATTAGGCCTGCAGCCCAACTCCTCCATAGAAGCAGCCATCTTTATTCCAGCTTCTATTTTATTTTGCTTACACAAGCCATTTATATAAACATTGTAGGTATTCACGTCAGGAACCAAACCAAATATAAGTAATTCATCGAATAGCTCATCTGCTTTCAAGTAATCACCAATAGCAATAACTCCATTTAAGACCATAGTATAGCAGACTATATCAGGTTTGATTCCATCTGATTTAATCAGATCCAGAACGTCCAAAGCATCCATACCCATTCCTGATTTGACTAGAAACTTCATCACATTAGTATAGTCTCTCATTCCAGGAGAGAAACCTAAGTTCTTCAATTGTCCTAAAAACCCCAAAACCTGAACACTTGTTACACCCTTCTGTCCACAAAATGATGACATCAACAAAGAACATATCTTGTCATCAACGCTAAAGCCATCACTTACCATGCAATTAAAAATCTCAATAGCACCCTCAACCTTCTTAATTCTACAAAGGGACGTAATCAATACATGCAAAGTCGACTCTTCCACTCGAATATTCATAACCCCAGTATTCAACAAAATTTCAGGAACCAACTTAAGACCTTCACTACTTTCACAAAGAACTGAGAGCAATGCATTGAGAGAGTACACTGTAGGCACACACCTGAACTCGGGTATTCTATAAAACAAGTCGATGGCTTCTTGAAGCTTATCTGCATGGCCATATATCTGAATCAAACTTCCGATAATGAACTCAGGAGTCTCAAAATTTTCAATTTGTTTAAGGTGGTCGAGAACTGAAGGAATGAGGTGAAGTTGGGAAGTTTTAGCCAAAGTTTTGATCACAAGGAGGTATGCTTGAGGTGTTGGTTCACAGTTATAGATGCTAAAGGAATGAATAAGCGAAGAAAGAAGATGGGGTTTGTTGTTAAAGCTTTGACCTTGATGTTGCACTGAAATTGATGGTGATGGTGGTGGTGGAATTTCAGCTTCTTGTTTAAGTGCTTGCATGGCTTGTTGTTCACATAGCATTAGGTGCCATCTGGCTTTGTATGGTGAGTGAGGCCACCTTCTATGTTTCCTCAAGAAAAAGCCAACACCTTTGAAACTTAAGGACCTACCCATATATAAAATTCGCTGATAGCAACTGATTCCGCCAGTTAATGAAGTTGTAAAGTCGCTTTGCACGTCGATTTTTCTCTAAGAAGCATATGACCAAACACTTGGTGTGCAAATGCGAGTCCACTCTCACAACAAGTCTAAACGCTTTCCTAAGTATGAATCGTTTGATGGGTCTATAATTTGGTTCTCAATAGCTACGTTCATGCGGTGCTTTTAAGGACTCTACGCTGCAATGGAATATATGGGGTATGAGGCTGCACAAAGTGAGATACGTATATATGGGATCGGACCCAAACCCAGCTACAAAATTTCAAGCCGAGCTTAGCCTTAAGTGGATATAAACCCGATCGACTCTTTGTATCTTAAATGATAAAGTAAATATTTTAAAAATTAAATCTAAGATAAAAATTTTAAAATTTGAATTATTAAATTATTATTAAACTATTATAAAATTGATTAAAGATTAAATAAAATTAAAAATTTTGAAATATTATTAAAAAAGATTGTCCTTAATTTAAACTTTAATTAAAAATATTAAATAAAAATTAACCGATTAATTAATAAACTGATCGATTTTTAAGAACAAAAATTATTAAAAATAAACTGAACCGAAAATTAAAAATTAAACCAAAAAATTGATTGGTTCAAGAGTTTCATTGTTAAGGTTCAAAATTAAAAATTAAACCAAAAAATTGATTGGTTCAAGAGTTTCATTGTTAAATCAGTTAAGCTGATTCAACTTTTTTATAATATATCAATTTAGATATCTAATTTAACATGTTTACTTTAAATTGATTACATTTAACTTGGATTAATTTTTTTATAAAATTTAAATTACTAAATTTAATTCAATTGGATTTAATACTTAAATTTTAAATTTTGAAATTAACTTGATGTAATTTCTCGTTTAAATTATTAAATCTATTATTAAATCCAAATTCCTCAATCAATATTATATTTAAGTGAATTATTTAGACTAGGTAATCAATAAATTATTATGTACTCTTTTTCAATTTTTTGTGGAAATAATAATTATATTTTTACTACTGATAAATTTATTTATTAAAATATTTATATTTTCATGTTTACATAAAATTTTTTCCACCATACGACGTGGCAGCACTTCCTACAAAATATCATATTTCATATAAGTAATGGACTGTACTAATCCATGCGTAAGTCCCTCATTTTTTTGCAATTTATTACCGTCGTACAATTTCGTGTTCATCAATTTTCACGCACGATCTGGTGCGCGTAATCCATGCAAACCTGCCGTTTCAGACCGGTTACAACTTACGATGCCGATTACCATGAACAGAAGAACATGTCAATGTCCTTAAATTCCCAAGATCATCGGAACACGACCCTTTTCTTGAGATTGATTCCTCTTTTTCTTTTTCTTTTTCGTCTGTGATCATGGCTGACCAACCAAGCAATAATCCTGTTCTTGCAATAGCTACGGGCAAAGCAATGGAGTCGCCGGTGGTGGTGATTGGGCCACAGTTCTTGACGGAGAACCCAGTAGATTTCACAATTTCCTCCAAGATCGTGAGTGTCGGCGAGAGTGATTTTTCAGTGAGTGATGTTAATGGTACACTCATTTTCAGGGTGAAGAGTAAGCTGGCGAGCATCCGCGATGTTCGTCACCTGAAAGACGCCGCTGGTAACACCCTCGTCACTCTGAAGCAGAAGGTTTGTTGTATATTGCGACAATTTTCATTGATAAGAAACAATACTATGTTCCAAGAAAGTTGGATATTCTTTTTAGATCATCCCTCGTGATTAACCTCTGAGAAACTTAAATTGGGGCAAAATCTGTACTAGAATCTTCACAAAATAATATTTGCTTCTGCATTCTGATATCTCTTCTGTCCAGGAATTAATGGTATTAAGAACCTTTGGGAATTCAAGTGATCATTCCATTAATGAAATCTTTGGCATATGTATTGGAGTCAAACAATTTTAGAAAATAAATTATTTCAATAAGTAACAACAAAAGAAAAAATTGTATAACTTACCGATTTCTTCATTTCAGATAAGGACCATTCACCGAAGGTGGCAAGCATTCAGAGGAGACAGCATGGACGATAAAGATTTACTCTTCAGTGTCAAGAAGTCTTCAGTCTTCCAGTTCAAGACTCAGTTAGATGTGTTTCTAGCCTCTAACACTTCAGAGACTGCCCCAAACTTCAAAATCAAAGGTAACTGGCTCGAGAGATCCTGCACCATATACTCTGGAGATGGAGAATCCAACACTATCCTTGCCCAGGAAAAGTTCTCAAAACCCATTACACCTAACCACTAGTTCTTAAAACGCCTTCCAATGTCTTGAATGGTGGTTTTGTTGATTACCTTTCAGATGCACAAGGAACATACTGTCAAGACTCTGGCGTTAGACTCGGACAAATTTGGTGTACAGTGTCTGAGAATGTGGACTACGCCTTTATAGTTGCACTTGTCGTGGTGCTCAATGAGATCAACGCAGACCGTGGCGGAGATGGGATCTTCCGAGAGGATGACTGAAATGAAAGAGAATTAAACACGAAAGTTGCAGATTAATTGCATAATTAATCAACACAATTAATTAACCCTGGAATTGCAACATACTAT
>JAOQMQ010000005.1:1354740-1367360 GCA_027563845.1 Erythroxylum subrotundum | reverse complement strand
GTATGAAATCTGCTTTGCAGCTTTTGGAAACAATGGTAAAAAACTGTGGTGATTTTGTTCATTTTCAAATTGCTGAAAAGAATCTATTGGGAGAAATGGTCAAAATTGCAAAGAAGAAGGTAACACTTTGAAAATCTTTAGTCATAATTTCCCACAATATGCATGTCACTGTTTCAGTGTTTGTAGAACTTTTTCATTCATATATAGAAACGAAGATAAGAAAAATATTTACCTGTGGAAATACAAAGTAAGGTCCATATGGGTAAAAGCACAGTTGCTGCAACCTTCACGGAATGTGCATATGAAGTGACAGTTCATGTCAAATTGCCCATCATTTTTGAGTTTGAAGGTCTCCATTCATATGGGATGTTTTAGACGCAAATGTGAATATTAGACAAGAACGTATACTACTGGAAAATTACGTACTTATTAGAGAATTTTGAGCACTAAAATCTGTGTTTATTAGAAGAAAACATTCATATATATATATATATATATATATATATATGTATATAAGAAATCCTACCTCTAAGGAATATACAGGAGGAAACCTATCTAAATGAGAAAGAACTAAAAATCAGTTCCCTTTAACTTAGATTTGACTACCTAAATAGGAAAGTACATGAAATAAATTAATTACATTAACAAAATAGTTAACAAAATCACAAATCAGTAGCTGATTCTAAATCTTCTGACATCTCCCCTCAAATTGATGTTGGTGAGTCTACAAGTGTCAATTTACCAATAAAAAATTATGGCACGATATGGATTTTGTGAAAATATCTTCAAGCTGTAGAGTAGTGGAGATATGAGGCGAGTTAATGACTTGACAGTCCTAGGCCTCTTGGATGAAATGGCAGTCAACCTCTATGTGCTTTGTACGCTTATGGTAGACAGAGTTGGCAGCAATTTGGATAGCACTAATGTTGTCAAGTGTCAACATGTAATGGAGTTGGTTGAAGTTGCAAAAAACCAAGCTCTGTGAGGAGACCACATAACCAAATGATTTTAGAATAGGCATCAAACGTGGCACGATATTTTACGTCAGTGGATGACTTGGATGCATAATTTTGTTTCTTGCATTTACAAGGGATAAGAGCATCATCAAGATACGTACACCATCTAGTAGTAGATTCGCTTGTGTCCAGGAAACCAACCCAATCAATATCGCTAAAGGCTTGTAGTTGAAGTGAAGAGCCAGCAGGGAAAAATAGGCTACAATTAGGTGTGCCAATAGTGTATCAGATGATGCGTCGAATTGTAGATAAATGGAGATGCCAAGGAGATTGCATGAACTTGCTAACATTGTGAACAATATAAGAGAAGTCTGGTCGAGTAATGGTTAGTACCTACCAACTTACGATATAAAGTAGGATCTTTAAAAATCTTGCCTTTATTACATTGGTATTTCACATTAACTTCCATTGGAGTTTCAGCAGAAGTATTATTTGTGAGTTTGACTAACTTCACTAAATCCTGAATGTATTTGTGTTGATTCAAGAAAATGCCTTGAGGCCTATGATGAACTTCTAACCCTAAGAAGTAGACGATCTGGCCAAGGTCTTTCAGGTGGAAACTAGGGTGCAACAATTTTTGAAGTTTACAGATGGCCTCTAGACCAGAACCAGTGATATCAATGTTATCCACATAAAAAGAAGAAGAACTATCCCTTTGGATGTCTGTTGGAGAAACAGAGAGGGGTCATATTGACTCTGAGTAAAAGAAAAATCAAGGAGTGTGGATCAAAACTTTTCAAAGCTTACACATGATGCCTGTTTCAAGTCATATAAAGAGTGTTTTAGTTTGCAAACATCATTAGGAGAGGAAGGGGGCATACCATATGGAAGTTTATGTAAACTTCTTACTTGAGATCGCCATATAGGAATGTGTTCTGGACATCCATTTGAAGTAGAGTCTATGATTGAGATGCAGCAAGTGCTAAAATGTTTGCACGGTGGTCCATCTTGGCTACCAGTACGAAGGTCTCTTCATAATCTAGGCCATACTTTTGGTTATTCCTAAGAACCACCAACTGAGCCTTGTAATGATCTATGGATTCATTAGAAAGAAGTTTGATAGAAAGGACAAATTTACTGCGAAGAGGTTTGATAGATGGAGGTTGTGGTACAAAATTCCAATTGTTTTTCAAGTGCAAGAAGTGCTATTTCAATAGCTTTCCGCCATCACTAATGCTCCATTGCCTTTATAAGATGAGGAAATAGGAATAGAAGACAAGATGGCTCTCGAGGATACAGGATTTTGAAAACCATACTTACATGGGGGTTTACTAACTCGTGGTAGGTGCAGTTGATGTAACAAGATCAGCAACAGGATTGATCTTGAGGAGGCTCTGGAGGTGAGAAATTCTGATTTATTATGGCTTTGGAACTTCTATGATGCACCAATTTAGATTTTTTTCGACTTGCAGCAGAGCCAGTAAATATAGGCAGTACAGAAAATGGAGAAAGAGGATCTTGATGAATTGGAAAGAAAATGCCGATTTTCTTAAAAGATTACATTTTTTTAGGACTCCGAACACGACGTAGATTGGGATCATAAGAAAGAAATCTTTTTTGATGTACAGAATAACCTACAAAAGCACATTTAACTGACTGAGCTGTGAGTTTTGTGCGTTCTTGTGTAGGAAGATGAACATAACATACGCAGCCAAAGGTACGAAGGTTAGATAATTGGGATGACCAAATAACTGAGTGAAAGGAGAGACATGATTCAACTGGGGAGAATGGATAATTCATGTTCAAGCTGGAATCTGCGAGTAGTGTTTTGCTGACTATAGATTTTCTTTAGGTAATTCAACATCTCAGCTGCTGTCTTGGAGGATCGGAGATTCAAAACGATGTTGGGTTTGACAGATCCTAGAATCTATGCTCTCATTTGAGCATTCTTGACCTTCCACTTGGCATATTCATCGGTGTCTTTGTTAGTAGCAGGTTTGCTGCCATTATTATGACCTCATAGATCTTTGCCTTTGACAAGTATCTTGAAGTGGAATGCCCAGGCTGAGTAGTTTTTGCCGTTAAAATGAACCGAGAAAGAATCGTACTTGTCTGTAGACATGAGGCTGCAACAACTTGATCAAAATAACTAGGAACAAGAGACTCAACTAGGGCTGTGTAGAGCAAAAGAACAAGAGACATACGGAAATTCAGAACCGAGGCTCTGATACCATGTCAAACTTAGAGATTTTTGAGCACCAAGACCTATGTTTATTAGAAGAAAATATTGTATATACACAGAAGAAATACTACCTCGATAAGGAATATATAGGAGGAGACCTATCTAAATAAGGAAGAACTAAAAATCAGATCCTTTAACATAGAGTTGACTACCTAAATAAGAAAGTACATAAAATAAATTAATTACATTAACAAATCAGCTAATTAAATCATAAATCAGTAGCTAAATCTAAATCTTTGACATTTATGACCATACAGAGTCCTATGCTTTCTCTTTGCATTTTGTCATTTGGAAATGCCTTTTCCTGCTTATCTTCAATAAATGTAGCAGATTCTCTTGGCCATGCTGTTCTATGCTGTTTCTCATGCCAATACTTGATTTCATATGCATTAAATGATATATTGATTTTGGCTCTATTTCTGCAGACAGAGATGCAAGTGAGAGATAAGATCCTAGTTTTGCTGGATTCCTGGCAAGAGGCATTTGGTGGGCCTGGATGCAAATATCCTCAGTACTATTCGGCTTATGAGGAACTAAGGGTGAACTTTTTAACTAAATCATTTGATTGTTTGCTATGTTGCTTCTGTCCTTTTGATTATCTGTGACGTGGTTTGAGTGCGATGTTCTTGTCTGTCTATCTAGGTCATTGAATTATTGTACATGTTGATGGTCAGCTTATAGGTCCATCACGAGTATGGCTTGGTATTATTGCCAGCAATAAGTTGCTTGTGATAATTCCGTGAAAGTTATACGGGTGATAATCTACTTGATTTGATATTTATGGGAAAGTAGTTTATTGATCTCCCTGTAAGAGTGATTATTCTGATATGTGGAACATATTTGGTGATGATGTGCTACTGCAGCCTCAGAAATTCCATTGATGACATGTCTGTTTTCTGATTATAAATAGCTGATGCCCATGATGGCATTTAGCATAAATTGCTAAATAACTAATTCATCAGTTGGATTGGGGAAATGTGCAGCGATCAGGAGTACAATTCCCAAAGCGTTCCGGAGATACAGCACCAATATTTACACCACCTGCAAACCATCCAGCAACTCACCCTCCTCAAGCTGGATATGGAATGCCTAGCAATGCCTCTAGGAGACTAGATGAAACAATGGCAGCAGATATTGGGGGATTAAGGTGAGGATTAACAAAGCTATTTGCATTTTAGAATCATTTCATACTGTTTTCCTTTAAAACTACTTGATCTGTTACAATCTCCTTATCATTATTTTTTATCTTATTAGTTCATTAGGCTTGAATTCCATGCGGAATGTTATGGAACTTTTGAGTGATATGCTGCAAGCTGTTAGTCCTGATGATCGAGAGGTACAAATTGTCAAGGCTTTTGTTTTCCCCTGGATGATAGAAGTATAACAATTAATCTTATCATGTGATGATGGTCATTCTTTCAGGCTGTAAAAGATGAAATTATCATTGACCTTGTCAACCAATGTCGGTCAAACCAGAAAATGTTGATGCAAATGTTGACAACAACTGGGTTAGTTCTATGATAACTAGTTTGTTTCTTTCGCATGGCCATGTAGAAGGATACTTGCTTGTGGCATACTGCACATGCCCTGCACTTGCATAAACTGGTGTTTGCATGTATTGAATTAACTTGCTTTCGTTTCAGTGATGAAGAGCTTCTTGATCAGGGGCTTGAGTTGAATGACAGTATGCAAATCTTACTTGCCAAATATGATGCTCTAGCTTTTGGCTCCCCAATGCCAGCTCAAGTTCCAAACATAAGCCCTAAACAAATCGATGCCCTTTCAGATGGCAAACCATCAGAAGAAACAAAGGTCTGCAGCCCAACACCTAGCAACAATGTCATTGTGCCAGTCGCTAATGTGACAAGGGGCCATATGGATGGAGAGGAAGAAGAGGAGGATGATTTTGCAATGCTAGCTCGAAGGTAGGATATGATACCTTGTATCATATTTGTTCTCTAGGTGATGGTAAGTATTTGATATATAAGTGATTTGTGGGGTATTTTTTTCATCATGGTGAGATGCGCAAAGAAATGAAATTGAAGGTATTGAGTTTGGATCTGAACATTCTACTCAAGCGGTTTAGAGAGATTGCGCCATTGCCGTGTATAGACATATTATAACTTTTCTCTTTGTTGTCTGTTTTGTAACCTACCTGTCCACTTGATTAATTGTGGGCACTTGCAACTTTTTGGACGGTTCGATTGGGGTTTATGGATTGAGTTGAATAATCAATGCTCTTCTTATGTGAATGCAGGCATTCCAGAACTCTATCTAGTCCTGCACCAAGCACAGATGGGACCTGCGGAGCTCTGGTACTAGTAGAATCTAGCAAAATGATGCCATCTGCATTGAGCTCCTCAAATATTGTGCAATCCGATGCGTTGGCTCTTCCTGATCCACCTGCATCTGTTAAAACGACAAAAGAACAGGACATGATTGAGTTCCTTAGCCGCACTTTAGCCAACACATCCACCTCACCCAATTCCATCCCCTCTTCAACGCCTCCAGCATCCAATGACAACATGCAACAAACACCGATTTCCTCTGCTACCCAAGGATATCCTCACATTTCTCAAGGATGCAATGGGAACCAAGGGCAGGTGTCGTACAAAAGTTATGTTGTTCCATGGGCAGAGTCTCAACCCGCAAACCAATTACAGCCATCGTCACAACTTCAGCAACAATTCCAAGCTCAGCCTCAGTCTCAACCCCAACAGCAATACCATACTCAGCCGCAACAACAATTACAGCCTCAATCCCTACAGCAATACCATACGCAGCATCGAACACAATTACAGCCGCAACCCCTACATCAATACCGTACTCATCATCCTCAAACACAATTACAGTCTGAATCCCAACAAAAAATCCAAGCTCATCATCAAACACAATTACAACCTCAGTCCCAACAGCAATTTCATATTCAACATCAAACCCAATTGCAGCCTCAACCCCAGCAGCAATTCCTAACCCAGCCACAATATCCTCAAAGTCAGCAACAATTACAAGCTCAGTTTCAGCCACAATATCCTCAATTTTCTTCTGGCTACCCTCCTCCACCTTGGGCGTCTACGTCTGATTATGCTAATGGCCAGTATAATAGTTCTACTGTTAATACTATGAATTCAACCTTTCAATTGAGTACAACTACTTTTAACTCCTTCCCAAAAGTGAGCAATGGTAATGTTGATCCTTCAATAAGCTCTGTACCTCGGCACCCTGCAAGCCCTGCAGGACAGAAGACCTTTACTCCGTCGTATAGATTGTTTGAAGATCTAAATGTTCTTGGCAGAGCAGATGGAAGGTATAAGACGACTAATGGTACATCATAAGGTCTGTCTGGCCCAAGTATGATGGATGGGAGAAAGTGACTACTAGTTCTGGACATGTATTTTCTGATAATATGATATCATTACTGCTCTCTTCTGTCTGTTTTCCATGTATCTGCAAGAGCTTCCATTAGTGGCAGGGCAGGGGAAATATAGCTTTTGGATGTTCCCCGATTCATTAGTTAAGTCATTTCAATTCCATTGTAGTTAATTTGGTTGGTATTTTGTGTTTGGTTGCTTTCAGGCTTCTTACGAATGTTGTCTTAAAAATTAAAATGGCTTGCTAATATCGTGCTCAGCGGTTGTTGGAGAATTGTATTGAGCTGAGATTGCAACCTTTTTTGCTATGTTGATTGTCACCTGCACAATTTGAAACTTAGGTAACATACAAACTCAGAGTCTAAACTTAACAAACTTAAATTTGATTGGATGGGATTCAATTTTGATTCAGTTTTCGGAGTCTAAACAAAGTTAAATTTGATTGGATGGGATTCAATTTTGATTTAGCTATGGGCTACAAGGGCCCAGTTGTGCTTTGGTTTTGGGCTTTTATAGTATGGCCCAATTGTGGCTCAGTCGATCTTTTGAGTTTCAAGTTGGGTTTTGATATGGGCTATAGCCTATAAGGATTAGTATGGCCCAACATTTCTTTGGGCTTAAATTTGGGTGGCCCAGTTGTGATTAGTTTTGGTCTTTTTGTTATGGCCCAATTGTGACCTTAATGATTTCAAGATGGTCTTATGGGCTATAGGAGCCCAGTTACATTTTGATCTTTGGACTTTTTCTTGTATCCATTTGTGCTTCATTTTTGGACCTTTTTGGTTTCCAAGTCCTTCTTTGGACTTTTTAGAGTGGGCCAATTGTGCTGCATTTCTGGACCTTTTTGGGCTTCAAATTGTTTTCGTTTTGGGTGTTAAGGGTCCAGCTGGGTTTTGATCTTTGGGCTTTTCTAGTGTTGCCCAAACTTGACTTGGTCTTGGACCCTTGTTTGGGTTTCACGTTGGGTTTTTTTATGTAGCCATAGGGGGCTCATTTGCTTCATGGTCTCTGAGCTTTTTCTATAATGCCCAATTGTTCTTCGGACTTTGTAAATTTAGGACCTGACTTAATATGAGAGATTTGAGTAACGCCAACTCTAAGTTTAGGCTTTGGAATTTTCTTGAGCCTGACTAATAATGATAAATTGAGTCAGCCAAACTCTAGTAATGAAGCAAAATTGAGCCCAAGGACTAGCCCAGACCGGCATTATTGCCAACCATATTTTGAAATTGAGAGAAACTATAGGTCAAGGAATTAGCTATTGATTTGCTCATTCATTCTCCACATTTCTTTTCTTAATTACATGTTACATAGAAGATAATGAAAAGACCTACAACCAATAGCATTTTTCTTCTTTTAAATACAGAGGACCAAAGGATATGAACAAGTTGAAATGTCCCCCGCGTTCCCAAGGGGGCCATGCCAACTCTCTAAAACCCCTATTCTCAGCACATCTATCTGCAATGCTTTTAATTATGACAACGGACAACCGTGCTGCTTTTACACAAAATGAACCAAAAGGGACGGATGGAATAACACACCAGTGAAAAGACGGAAAAGAAAAAGAGAAGATGCCAAAAGAGGAATGATATTTACACACATTTACCATCGTAAGAATTATTTGCCAAAGCCTCCACCAGTGAATACCACAGGGATTGTTCCCCTACTATCTTGTGTGAACATCTCTCTACATTGGAGGCTAATGAATCTGTATTTCAGCGTGCCATGTTTCGATAAGAGAGCAACTGAGCCCAGCAAAATGCGGAATGTATCATTTTCTGTTGGCTAAGATCACGCACTCCCATGACAATCAATCAAACAACAGTCCTCATGCATCCGATGCTGCCTGGCTAACCGTAATGTTAACTCAAAAGTTAAAAGAGTGGTTTATCTTGCCTGATAATTTTCATCTCCATAGATTGAGACCCAAGCATCTGCAGCGCCAGCACCAAGAAGCACTTGGTAGGGATGAAATGCGAGGCAGCTTACAGAACCAATCTTCTGGGCCATTAAGGTTGGGTAGTACCGAATGGCACCTAGTGGTTCGCCTTTCAGGCTGAATACTTTGATTATTTTATTTGCTGAGCCACTAGCAATCACTGGGGCATGCCTATGAACAGCTAAAGCTGTAAGCGAGCCTCTAAAAGAACGGATCGTGAGATATGCATCTCTACTGTTTCTGATATCCAAAAACTCAATGTCACCAGCCTGAGATGCACTAGCAATCTGAAAGAGGACATACGAGAAGAGAAGAAACAAAGACACAAAAATTACATATTGCACGCAATATATATATTAAATGAGCAACTCAAACAAGGATTTAGAGATTCCAGATTACCTTTCCAGGATCAAGTCCGGGTAGAAAACCAATCCCCACAACTCTTTCTAATTTCTGCTTGTGAGGCCGTGTAGAGCAAACAAGCCTATAAATTGCAATTTAAATGACAGTTAAGACAGATAAAAATGAGAAAAAATGAAGGATGTTGCATTACCCAGGCTCCGCAGATCCAGGTTCTAGGAAGCAAGTTGCAACTAATCATTAAAAGAGAGAAGGGAACTGAAATTGTAGAGAGAAAAGTGACATCTGCCCCATGCTAGAGGAACCACATCTGTATATTACTTACATATCAGGTGTCCTCACATCATAGAGTTTGACGGTGCCATCTACAAAACCAGCAGCAAGTTGGCCTCCATGAACTTGAGAAGCAGACTAGATAAAGATTAAAAAGAGCTGATCAACATCAAATGCCGTCAACAGACACTAGACAGCACATCATCAACTAATGCAATGGAAAAAGAATCTTGTACAATAGACTTTTAAAGTAGCAGAAAACTCCTGAACTACACAAGAACCTTAAATATAATTTTGCCCACGTTAAATGTACTTTCTGAGCAATTTTCGGCATTGGATAGCACTTGCTGTCATTAGGAAGAATTGCTTAGGATCTCACTTATTGTCATTGGAATAAAGTATCGATAGAGCAACACTGTCCTATGTTCAGCTATTAGATGTTAAAAGTGTAAGTAAAGATGCAAGAACAGTAAACCAGGAGACAAAAAGTGAGCATAAGCTATTTTTTCAAGCTGCATTTGGTAATCCTGTCATTTAGCAACAGTTTCACTACCAGCACATAAAGTGAACTAAATATGTAAGAGCAGTATACCAAGAAACGAAAAATGAGCATGAGCTATTTTTTCAAGCCGTACTTGGTAATCTCGTCATTTAGCAACAGTTTCACTACCAGCACATATTTGCCAAATATCCCCTCAATTTTAAGTATTTTTCAAATAAAAGAAAAATAATAAGATGGAACTTCATACAAAGTTATATTCGACAAAATACAGCTATTTGAATTGGGAAAGAAATATAGATGAACTAGTACCACAGAAGATGCCATGAAAAATATATAAGAATCACAACTCAAAAGGATAACCAGGAACTAAAAGTTCTAACCTGAATATAAACAACATGGCTCATCACACTAACATACAAGTCAAACAAAATAAGACAGAAGAATCCAACAAAAACTCACCAATGCTGAAACGCTGCAATCTGATGATGAGGGTATAGAGTTCACCACTTGTTCTTTATCCAGGTCCCAGCACATTATGGATGATATCTCACCAGATGCAAACTGCCAATGAAGTTACGCAGAACAACATTCTTGAACATCAGCTACAAGCATAGCAACTTATTAAATTCTAGATTTACAATGATATGTACCAGATAACCAGACTGCTGTTGCCAATCTACAACAGCATTCAAACTCCGAACACCAGGTTTATGTCCTTGAATTGAAGAGAATGCAGTAACAAGCTTTTGTTTTTCCATGTTAGTGTAATCTTTCCAAATCCGAATCTTTCCATCACCTACATAACAGAGCATGGAAATATATTCTGTTGAACCATCTTATAAACAATTTCTAATTTTATGAGACAAAGAAACAAAGGTAGTAGTTATTACATGAAGCAACAAGAAGCAGACTGTCATCAAGCTCATTTAAAAGGCAGAGATTAGAGATTCCTTTCTGAGGGTAATCATGATTGTCAAACGTATTGAGAAGTGTACCTTCATCATAATTCCATACCCTATGAAGAAAAATGCACCAAATACAGTCATAAACAGATCGTTGAAGCACAGAAACAACCACAAGAATAATCAGATGTTCAAGGACTGCATAATTGAACTCACATATATCAATGCATTACTCAAGTATGCACAGACATACATAAATCGATGTTTCCAAAGTAGTATTTGTTCAAAACTTTGAATTTTGACTCGAACAATATCTTAAAATTATCTATAGCACTTTACGATATCATATTTCACTCATACTTTTTAATATATTTTCAATAAATAATATCACAATCATAAATCACTACACCGGTCAACTTAAGAACATTGTTAAATCTACTATGCATTGAGCGCATGACATAAGTGAGAAGAAATACCACAAATATATTCCATCTACTGTACTACGAAGCATCTCGTAAAGATCACTCATGCAAGCATCTGTCATGCATAAGCATATTTCATTTTCACAACTTTATTTTCTCATCTAATTAGTCCTTATAAGGTTTTTCTATTTGTTTTTGTTGGATAACTATCTTAGATAAGCTTAGTTAGCTTAGGAGATTATCTTCTGGGAGATAAGTTTATCTTCTAGTAGATAAGATAAGATATACTATAGATAGGATAAGTTAGTATATACGAAAAATCCAATATTTTAGTAATATTAGAATAGATTATACTCATGTATAAATTACATATAATTAGAGAAATAAAGTGAGTTTTCTTATGATATTTTCTATACCCTCTTGTTTCATGATATCAAAGCTACCGATTCTAGTAGCCTAATTTTTCCAGCCACATCATGGTTGGAGTTCAACCAACCTTCGGTTCCTTTGATGAGTCCCAAATCTCATCCCAAACACCTAGTTACGTAATACCTTCAGCCCAAACTCCATCTCCTTCTATTGATAATCTTTCGTTGCAAATCACGCAACATAGATTAAATGGAACGAATTTCTGAGAATGGTCCCAATCAGTCATGCTCGTAATCAAAGGAAGAGGCAAGGCTAGATATCTAACAGGGGCAATTCCTCAACCACACGAAACAGCAGTCACTTACGGTGCTTGGGAAGCTAAGAATTTTATTCTCATGGCTTGGCTTATAAATTCAATGGAGCCAAAAATAGGAAGAACCTACCTATTCTGCAAAACTGCAAGAGAAATCTGGGAGGTTGTCCAAGAAATATATTCTGGTTTGGAAAATACTTCTTAGTGCTTTGAAACCAGAACAAAAATTAGAAATACTCAACAAAGTAATATGTCGGTTATCGAGTATTATAGCTTACTCACTTAATTATGGCAGGAGATGGATCTATTTTACCCAGTAAATTGGGAGTGTTGTGCTGATGCCGAGAAGTATGAAAAATTATTGGAGAAAGAGAGAGTTTTTTATTTCTTGCAGGGACTTAATGTTAGACTTGAAGTACGAGAAAGGTTACTCGGGTTTAAAACCATTGCCATCAATCCGAGAAACGTTTGCTGAGGTTCGCAGAGAAGAGAGTAGGAAAAAGGTCATGCTTACCTCGCACACTTTTGAACAAACCTTTCAAGGCTCAGCTTTAGTGGCAAACTCTCGAAAGGAGTCTACTTACCAAACCTGAGAACAAGAAACCAAAAACAAGCAGTGGTGTGACCACTGTGATAAGCCCTACCACACTCGTGACACCTGCTAGAAATTACATGGGAAACCACCAGATTGGAAACCTAAAAGCCAAAGAGTTCAACAAAAACGTGGAGCAGTACATGTAGCAGAATCCGATATCAACAAATCCACAGGGCTAAACCTATCCCCCCAATAGATTGAACTACTCCATCAACTCTTGAATCAGACAATAATCATAACTGAGAAAGACTCACATGACCAACAAACCTCTACTGCAACACTAGTGCATAAAGGTAACTTGTGTCAATCATTATTATCAAAGTCCCTAAGTCAAAATCTCTGGATTGTGGACACAGGTGCATCAGACCACATGACT
>JAOQMQ010000005.1:1336024-1353554 GCA_027563845.1 Erythroxylum subrotundum | reverse complement strand
GAGGGAGACATCCAATGAAGAGATTTATTGGGACCCAAGCATATCACTTCCTATCTCACAAACCTTCCCACAAAACCCACAAACACCTACTATTGAACCTGAAATTGTCTAGTCCAATTCAGTGGGAGAACCAATTCCCAAAAAACCAACCTTGGTGTATTCTCTAAGGCCTAAAGCTCCTCAACAAGGCCAATCATTGGACCGGGAATCGACTCCTAGAGAGACTATGGTAAGTGAATTAGATGTGCCAATTGCACTAAGAAAGGGGGTAAGATCATGTACTAAATATCCTATTTCAGATTATTTGACTTACTCAAAGTTATCTTCAAAGTTTAAAGCTTTCACTACTAAGCTTGACAGTGTAAGAATTCCAAGAAATGTACATGATGCATCCCAAGAACCTAAGTGGAAGGAAGTTGTACTTGAAGAAATGAAAGCTTTACTTGATAATAAAACATGGGAGATTGTGGATCTACCCGAAGGGAAAAAGGTGGTTGGTAGCAAGTGGGTGTTCACCGTGAAATATAGGATAGATGGAGAGATGGAAAGGTATAAGGCTAGATTAGTGGCTCAAGGCTTTACACAAACGTATGGAATAGATTATGAGGAGACATTTGCTCTAGTTGTGAAGTTGAACACAATTAGAGTCCTTCTATCATTGGCTGCAAATTTAGATTGGGAACACCATCAGCTCGACATTAAAAATGCCTTCCTAAATGGTACATTAGATGAGGAAATATATGTGAGGATACCACCAGGTTTTGAAACCGAAGAAGGAAGGGGAAGAGTTTGCAAACTGAAAAAATCCTTATACGGCCTCAAACAGTCTCCACGAGCGGTTTAAGAGGTTCAGTAACACTCTTTGCAGGTTTGGATATAAACAAGGACAAGTTGATCACACAATGTTTGTGAAGTGTGGAAAAAATGGAAAGAAATTCATCTTGATTATATATGTGGACGATATTATAATCATAGGCGATGACACTAGTGAGATCAAGGATCTTAAACAAAAATTGAGGCTGGAATTTAGGGTAAAAGACCTCAGAGCATTAAGACACTTTCTTGGAATGGAGATTGCTAGAAGTAAGGAAGGTATTTTCATATCTCAACGAAAGTACATTCTTGATTTACTAGAGGAAGCAAGAAATTCAAGAAAAATGATGGGTTGCAAACCTATGGGAACTCCAATGGAGAGAAACTGGAAATTCAAGAAAAATGAAGAAGATCCTCTTGTTGACAAAGGAAGATACCAAAGGTTAGTATGAAAAAAATATCTATTTGTCACTAACCAGACCAGATATTGCTTATTTTGTGAGTATTGTTAGCCAATTTATGCACTCTCCAACTCAAAGACATTTAGAGGCAGTCAACCATATTTTGAGATATCTCAAAGGCAGTCCAGGTAGAGGATTAATGTTTCGGAAAAATGAGAAAAGAAGCATAGAAGGGTTCACGGATGCAGATTGGGTTGGTTGTACTAAAGACAGTAGGTCAACATCTGGTTATTGAACTAAACTATGGGGGAATCTTGTCACATGCAAAAGCGAGAAGCAGTCTATAGTAGCAAGAAGCAATGTAGAAACAGAGTTTAGGGCAATTGCACAAGGAATTTATGAAGTTATTTGGCTAGAGAGGTTGATGCAGGACCTACAGATCACCACTTTCTCTCCCACCAAAGTTTTCAGTGATAGTAAATCAGCCATCAGTATAGTGAAGAATCCAATTCAACATGATCAAACAAAACATGTTAGAATTGATAGGAGCTTTATCAAATGTGAAATAGAAGAAGGGAGTATTGATCCATGCTATGTCCCTACTAAAACACAGGAAGCCAATATCTTCACAAAGATCATGCCTACGCCTAGATTCGAGACAATTCTAAGCGAGTTGGGAATGATAAATATATATTCCTCAGCTTGAGAGGGAGTGTTGGATAATTATCTTAGATAAGTTTAGTTAGCTTAGGAGATTATCTTCTAGGAGAAAAGTTTATCTTCTAGTAGATAAAATAAGATATACTATAGATAGCAAAACTTGGTATATACGAAAAATCTAGTAGTTTAGTAGTATTAGAATAGATTATACTCATGTATAAATTACATATAATCAGAGAAATAAAGTGGGTTTTCTTCTAATATTTTCTATACCCTCTTGTTTTAGTTTTACATCTTTTCAACAAGAAACTTCGTGTTTTAGTAACAGTCATTGTTGACTTGCCTTTCCTGTTACTGATAAGATTTCTTGTAAGACATACAAAGAAGTGTTTGCTGAAGACAGTAGCCTTTCTATATTCAGATTTTTATTAAAGTAGGTTTCTATATAAATCACATTTGCTCAAGCCACAATATACCCCATTCTAGTCCTTTTTTGTTCAAAACTAGCTGCGCCAACTCTCTCCCTACAACAATCCTATACCTAAGCTTTTAAATATTTAATTCATAATTCATAACTCCACAAATTTTAATTCAAACAGACACCATGTAGACATGGAGAGAATGGTTCTGCAGGCATGTAATGTTTAAGCAGGCATACCTAACCCTTTCATTTTCATCAGCTGCAATCACAATAGGCGAGAAAGGCTGCAGCAGTGCTGTCTTTGCACCTAGTTCAAACTTTGTGTCCCACTTAGCAATTGGATTACTGTTTATCTTGCTAACAGCTGCTGATGAGTAAGAAAACATAAATCAATGAAAACGAGAATAAAAACTAATCAAGACTATAACTAGATTTTAAAAAACGCACAATGCTGGCACTTTGTAATATGCTCCAAGGCAAATTTTTCTCTCTCTTCTCTTCTAACTAATATTTCTTCACTGTCATCTGCAGCAGTAAGAAGTGGCTTAGAAAAGTGAGCACAACTCCAGTTGTAGATTGTTGACTGAGGGAGTAAACTGTGTTCTGAACCCACAGAAGATCCATCAGAACCCAAAAGAGGATCAGCCAATCCAGAATCTGGAGAATTCACTAAATGAGGCCTGAATTCTAAAGAGCAAACTCTTCGCATTCCAGTTAAGTAATTCTGTCGAGGAGGGCTGACAGGAGGAGTTCTGAATGTTAACGGTATATGACCTGTAAACAGCAGCCATAGAAGACTCAAAATTTTAGGAATAAAAAGATATTAAAGCTAATTTTCAATTGAAACACTTAAAACAAGAAAATATTGAGGAAGGATTTCCAATGGTACCTAAAACATAACAAATGTGATACCCATTAAAAACAGACCAAAAAAAAAAAACCTGCATTCATGTCAAGCCACGACGATGAGCGAGCTAGTCCAGCAAAACTTGGAGCTGGGGAAATAGGTTCACCAGGGCGACTGCTATTTACTGAGGCACGCACAGGTTTAGTCAAAATTTGCTCAATCCCAATAATGGACAGTATCCGACGACCAAGGCTTGCTACGCGTGGAGAAGGATCCTTGGCCAAGGTGAACATAGCTACAACACATTGTGAATACATTGCATTGTCCAGTGGTTTTGGCCTCGAGTGGTGGATCCCATTGCTGACAACATCATTCATAATTCCAGAATCAGAATGATGGGATGAATCATCAGACAATGGCGACCCATGCAACATTGCATATGAAGTAAGAGGACTGCTAGTAGAGACTCTCCCATCTCGAACCACTGACAAATTGTCATTACCCACTCTTGTCAAAGGTCCCATTTGGGGCGAAACAATGCTTGCATGTGACATATACTGGTTTGGATTAGTAACCCCACTGCCTGTACCTTTTATATGGGCCAGAGAAGGCAGAGAATTCAGAAGAGAATTAGACTGGGGTTTCCAATATGCAGCAGCTATTGACTTGAGATGCTGCTTGTGACCAAATGCAAAACGTGCCAGAGCTGTGAAGGTGAAAAGAGAAATCATTCACATCTGAAATGAGAAGCTTGAGGCAGAGTAAACAAAAACTAATATCCACAACCACCCCAAAAAACCATTCCCTCGCTTACCATGGCTCAACTTGGAAAAAGATGAATGAAGGACATAACAAAATAGCTATTTCAAAAGGAAGAAGCAGGAAATAGCAAACATAGTATATATCTAGCATTATTTGCAAACATGTAGAGGAAGTAAATATTACATAAATAAGAAAGGAATTGAGCAGTTATGAGGTTGTTGAAGAATTAATTCTAGATTAGGATGACCAACTTCAAATAACTTAGGCAGTCAAGTCCAAGCTTGAAATTGTAGTACTACAGAAGTAAAGTACTGCTTAAGAAGCTATCGATTCCTATGGTAGAAAGCCATCAAGTGTCATGCTTAAAAACTCAACTCAACTACAAAATTGTAGAGAAAAATCAGAAAAACTTGGCAAAATTGCCTACCTACAGCAACCTCTGCCCTCACTAATGGACTTCCATCTGAAACAACACTTAACAAACTTCTAATAATACTACTTTCAGCTCTAGTTTTTTCATCGTCATCACATTCATCATCGCCTCCAACACCATCCCTCGAAGCATCACCTCCAACATCAAGCAAGGTACCCAATGCAAATACAGCAGAAGCCCTAACCTGAAGAGAGCAGATTTCTCAATAAGTGGTTAATTTTTTCATAAAACAAACAAATCTATGTAAACGACTTATTTGGAGATTGGGCAAACCTCTGGCTGCGGCTCAGATAGTAGTGGAACATATATTGCAGGGGCATCAACCTGCAAACCTATTGCTTGAGCATCAGCAAAGTCCTCCCACAGCTTTCCCAGGCAAAGGCAAAGCCATTGCAGAAATAGGGGCTCAGTTTGAGCATCATTTGGTACCGAACCTCGAAGGTGCTTTAAGCACACATGAACTAACCCTGCTTCAATGCAAGCCTCCTGGCCCCGACGATGCCCATCAACAATAACAGCCAAAACAAATGCAGCCATAGCACGCTGCTCTGGATATGCTTCCGTACTATCAAGAAAGCGAATGAAATATATGTGTCCTCCATCCTTAACAAGATCAACCTGACATGACTGCAATCCACAAGATTTAAACTTATAATTACCTTCATAAAGGGGTTATAATGGTTAAGCAAAAGACCATATATAGAAAGAAAATGTGCTGATTTCTTTGGATATCAAGCCACATAGAATATGAACATATACCTTATCAAGTGCGAGAATTTTAGTCCATATAAACACAAGGATTTGCCTTAGTTCTGGTGTTGTAGTTTGCAATAACTTCAAAACATACGGGAATATTCCAACGGATAATGCCTACAGGTAAGATAGCCAGTCACTAATTTCATAATATTCTATGATAAAGATAATGAGAAAATAAATGAACAAGCATACCAGATCTACAGCCCAGGGACCCATATCAAGGAATCTCCCAAGAAGAACCAATGCTCGAAATCGATGGCATTGACTAAGAAGAACCTGTAAATGCCAAGAGTTAAGCCTATTCACATGAACGGGGAAAGAATCAATGATTATCACATGAATGGGGAAAAAATAAGGAATGACAAAGCAGATTTTCATCAAGACCACCTAGTTACAAAGGCAACAAATGGTGCTTAACCTAATTTATATCAAGTTAAGTACCTTCACAAGAGAAGCATATAAAATATTGTTGCATTTGGGAGATAATTTTATATATATAGAGTCGTATAATCAGGTAGCACTTCTGTCAATGGAACTCAAATGAATAACACTAAAAGCCTGTACGAGAAGGACTGATTCATTTCACTATCCACCAATCGGAAGTAACCAATTGTCCACCAATTGAAATTAACATCAGTCTATAAGCCCTTCTGCACTCCATACATGTGACAATATCTCTGATGGGTTGAAAGCCCCAATTAACCACTTACATAATGCATTTACACACAACCACATATATTAAAGCCTGTACAAACAGGCTCATGAACAAGAACCTCTAAATGCCTTTGGATGCTGAGAATCAATAGCACCTAGCAGTAAATTAAGGGTTATTCACATTATAGCATGAAACAACTAAAGCAACCAACCTGAAGAACAATTGGCAACTGCTCTGGCGGCTTCTTACGTTCAGACCCATGATCTAACCAAACTTCAAAAGCAGTTAGCTGTTCAGTGAAAAAGGGGCTTGGCTGAAAAATTTAAAAAAAAATCAGATGAGAAGAAGAATCACATTAAAATAGTGAACATAACTACATAAGACTGAAGAGACATCATGTACGTTGTAACTTCAGATACCTATGCAAGAAAAATTTATTAATACATACTTGGAACTCTGCGGTAGGATCTTCAACTAAAGAAGGGAGCTGAGAGAGGCAAATCTCAGCAGCCATATCCCATGCATCCCTGCATTGGAAATCAGGAAGATGGTCATAACTCACACCGTGAAGGTTTGGAAATATCAAACTTGACTGGTATCACCGTAATACCACATGTGATGTTGATGTGTCGGTGGCAACATTGGGTGAGATATTGGGGAACAATTTGCAGAGCGCATAATTCTCTCAGCAAGTAAAAAATTTCTGAATAGACTTGCAACTAACAGATCTTGTCTAAAAAGCCTCTGAAAAAGATCTGTAATGCAAAATTAAACTTGGTTATGTAAATCACAAAAGAGACCATTAGTAGAGTTGATTATAACTGAAAGATATTACCATGGGGGAGGACATTCCAGGCAATTGTGTCTGTTACAGCTGTAAAAATCCAATTCAATTCACCCAGAAGTGTTTTACGGTCATTTTGACGGCCAGGAATTTTATCTATTAATGAATAATCAAAGGACTCGTGAAGTAGTGAGCGTTTGCAGAACCTAAAATAGTGGAGAAACAATCACACGATTAGCAAGCCTGACAAAGTGCACAAAACAAATATTTCACAAACTAAAGAGTCTAAGACCACATGAATAACACCTGAAGATTATGTCAAACAGCAACTTATTAGCAGTAACAAACAAGTCAATCCAACACAAAGTGTAACATGTAACATTAGCCCAAACTGCCAAACATTCAATATGAGCAATCTAATGTAGAATGATTACCCATCAATAAACAAGTAGAAACCTTACAAGACAGAAGAAATATGATACAATAACTAATTTGAATACCCATAAACCCTTTGCTGCTGTGCCCAACATCAACCCCTTTCTTTCCATAAAATCACTGTACATTGCTTGATTAGCAAGTATGACTTGCAAAAGAATTCCATGCATTTCATGTCTCAATTACAGGATTCTAATTATGGTTTGCACTGCACCAGCAAGTATGACTTGCAAAAGAATTCCATGCATTTCATGTCTCAATTACAGGCTTTTAATTATGGTTTGCACTGCGCCAGCAAGGTCGTTAAGTGTAAACAGGAACCCACCAATCCAATCCAAATCCATAATCCAAAGATAAACTATAAGAACAAGCTTTTCATAGATAATGCTGAAACTAAAGTTTAATATCTAAAAATTAATAATGGAAGACAAGGAGGCAAAACTCACCATCTCAGTGCCATCTTGATAGGTGTTGTCAAGCAAGAAGTGAAGACATCAGCAGGAAATTCAGCACTCTGAGGAAGGGTCTCGTGTGCTTCACATGCTGCGAGCAAAATGCAATCCCTCGTGGAACCAGCAGAAGTAGAAGCATTCCACTCATGAAGCTATAAGACAAATAATTGCAAAAACAGATTTGTGTTACACAGCCCTTTTCACCATTTCCAGAAATGACAACAACCGGTGGAATTAAATACCTCTATGAAGGCATTGACAATCATCCCAGCAGCAGAACAATCAAAAACATATATTGAAGGTGTTTTCAACCAGGAATCGAGATCACTGATAGGCAAAGGAATGTACTGTGTATAACTCTGCTTAAAATGCCAGAGCACACCAAAACTTCAGCACTTGAAAATTGTAACCAGAACAGAAAGCGTATTACCAAAAGGGAAAGTGAAAACCTTATTGAACATCCAGATTTCACCATTGGCCGTCGGTTTTGGAACTCCATGTCCATTATAGTGGAATAGTACTCTCTCAGACTTTGCACATCTACGACAAGAATTACAAAGCTTCTTTACCTCCTCAACAGTAGGGTCAAGTTGAACTTTGTAGCGAGCCTGTTCGTAAATCACCAAGGTAAATTATCAAAGGATGTAAGTCATACTGCAGAGCAAAACGCATGAGAAAACATCACACCTTTGGTTGCCATCTTTCATACTGAATGTTTAATGTTTTCCCAATCGTTTCAAGAGCTTTTTGTGGTGCCATTGAAAATGGATCTGCCAATGAAGAATAATACCA
This sequence comes from Erythroxylum subrotundum, assembly GCA_027563845.1. Lineage (NCBI taxonomy): Eukaryota > Viridiplantae > Streptophyta > Magnoliopsida > Malpighiales > Erythroxylaceae > Erythroxylum > Erythroxylum subrotundum. The sequence continues at coordinate 1,345,343 of JAOQMQ010000005.1, read as the reverse complement.
AAACCTTGAATAGGGAGATGGATTTATCAACAAGAGAGAGTGCCATTTTGAAGAATTATGCCAATTCCAACAAGAAAGAACCAGCAGTTCTAAGACTCACCTATCCAACATTCCATTCTGGCACAAGGTGATATCTTTATTACATCAGGAGGATCAACGCTGATGTTTAAACACAAAACTAGAGCTACATATCCTGTTTTCATCTGCACAGACAGAAAGGTAAGAAAAGAGAAATATGTAGATAAATAACTTGTGACCATCCACAACAAAGCATCAATCTAGGTCAAGTGAGAACATGGAAAGAAAAGAACCAAGTATCTCATGATATACATATCAACACATTAAAGAATTCAACATATAAAAATGTATTTTCTTTGAAGATTATAATGTAAGTAGAGACTCATGGTCCTCTAATGTTTTCCTTTTCAACATGTACTTACTATTGCTCTGAATTTACCCAAGTGAAACCTGTAATCAACGAAATAGCTAATATCCGAGACAAAGGATTTGGGGTATAGTCTCAAACCTAGTCAGGAGGACAGACTACTAGAAATACAAGGCCAACTGAATCAATTGCGTTCCATCCAATACCTTAGTCAACATGCTGCCCATGCCCATTTACTTTTGGTTCAGAAAATCTTATTATTAAGACCAACCAGTAAGATAAATGAATTAAGTGGTTAATTGAATAGCCTCCAACTAGAAAACATGTTAACTAATTATCATCTAAGCTCTAGAATCTACACAAACATAAAATTTATACATATCATTGCAAGAGAGCTTGAAGTGACACCAGAAATTTTGCAATTGTTAAATCCAAATATGATGACATTCCAAAAATACAAATGCTTAGAACCATCTGAAAGCGGACAATTCCTGATACAAAACACCAACAGCTACTCTATGTGTGGGATAGGGATCCCTTCCCAAAGAGTTCTCAAGCCAAAAAAGGGGGTTCAACCAAAGTCCAAACTAATGGAACTTTTTAATGCTGACGAGCGAGAATAGCTCAACCAGAAGATTCAAGGCCATTATACACAGTTTTCATGGATCAATCAAGACCTGATAACCATGATGCTTGCAAACAATGTATTTTTTATTTATTCACTAATTCCAACACTCAGTTCCACACAAGATGTACGTATGGTCCTAAGCTATTGATTAAATAAAAATTCTACTGGGTACTGACACGAAAAAAATACCCATTATCCCCTGATACCACAAGAGCTTCTGTTCTGAAACTTGCTACAAGGACTATCAATCATTTCATGCATCCTTTTCCTCTCAGGTATATTAGATCATATTTATGTTGACAGAAGTATTATTCCTAATAACAATACAATGAAGAATGACAATTAGATAAAAAAGTTAAAGGATCATAATCCACAACTGTTTAAGGCAATATCAAAGCTCCTCCTCAACACTAAAATTCAACACCTTCTCACATAAGATTGGCCTTATGAAACCAAGCTGAAAATGTAAAACAAGCATAATTAAGTCTTACTGAGGAACAACTAGCCTAATTTTAAGAATCACCAAGAAGATCTATACTTAACAGTTCCTTATAGTAGAAGCATTACTCCAGCACTTCGCAACCCTAACAATGAGTGATTGAAATTTAACATTTTCATCTTAAACATCACTAAGTAGTCCATCAAACGATTAAAGCAACGAGTCATATTTCCTTCATCATCCAATCCCTAGTATAGCAAAAGACAACAACAGCAGAGTATCAAACATAAAGCATCCTATACTTAATAGTTGTCAGCGGCCAAACAGCAATGCCAACCATAGGACAGTAAAAGATAGCGCAAAATGTTGAAACTCAGAGCTTACTCGATCCTTAGGCCGCCATTTCGATACAAGGCCACTATCCGACGGACCAGTAGGTACAGAAGCTTCAAATCCATCATGTCGAAGCTCACACAACACAACTGTTTGAGGCAAATACGCCATACTTGTAGTAGTTGCAGCGACATTGTTATAACTGCTACTACTAGCACCATCCGAATCTCTTCTCTGAGACACCAAATCGACGGCATCTTCGCCGTGAGTCGAAACGCAGTCGTCGTAGTGGTTAGAAACCACAGCAAGTGAAGATTGTGAGAACCGAGACGCCATCAAATCCCCCAATGCCATCCAAATCCCTCAAACCACCTAAAAGTAAGCACAGAAGAATGCGCAACAATAGTTTATGGAAATTACTTCGACGCCACCTCAACCGAGAAAGTACCTAAACACTCAATCACGGAGCTCTCTCTCTCTCTGTCTCTCTCTCCCCCTCCCTCCCCTCTCCGTCGTAACCCTAGGTTGTTCTAGAAGGAATAAGCTCTGTAGGGTTTGGGATCGAGAAAAGGACTGTGTGAGAGTGTTTAGAAATCGAATAAAAATTAAAAAAAAAAGAAAAAAAAAACAAAGTCTAATCAACAAAACCGCTGAACTAGCGGCTCTTCGAGATTCGAGAGAACTGAAAGAGAATCCAGCTCGGACGGTGTGAGAACTATGCCGAAACCCTAGGAAGTGGCTGCAGTAGGAGAAGCCCGACGACGGCGACGGTGGAGGCGCATAGAGTGGTGGCGGCACAACAAATAGAGAAAAATGAGGGGAGAGCGCGTAAAATAGATAGATAGAGAGAGACAAAGAGAGAGATCGAAAGGCTGTGCAATGGGCATTTGTGTGAGTGTGCGCGTGGTTGGTGTCTTTCTCTCTCTGTCTCTTTTCCTTTTTTTTATTTATTTTTGTCCGTTTTTATTTTCTTTTACTATAATTTCTTTTCTCCTTTCACTCTTTAATTAATTAGACGGTGAGTGGTATTTGAACTTTGAAGGTAACTATCTTAACATAAACAGTTTTTTGTAAAAATATTTTAAAAAGCTATATATATTATAATTTTTTCTAAATTTTTATAAAATAGGGATAGGTGCATTGACCACTTTTTAATTAATTAACTAATTCTTATCTTCTTCTCTTTTATTTCTAAAATATCTCTACCTAAAATTCTAAATATTTTATGTACTTTAGGATGGTAATTATAAAATAAAATTTAATATATTTTAAATAATCATTAAATATATTTAATATTTAATTGAAAATATTATTTAATTTAGAGTTAAGTTATATTTTAGAAATCTAAATAAAGTTGAAAATTATTTTTTATGTTTAAATTTTAAACAAAAAGGTGGGGATTAGTTTGTAATGTATCTAATTTTTAAATGAAAGCATATATATTAGATCTTATTATTATTAAATATTTTCAAATTAGTCCTTAATCTATTAATTTGCAATAATACATTTTTAATCACATTAAATTTAGTAATATGCTTCTAAATTTTTCTTTTGCATCGTAAATAAATCCTAATTTTAAAATTATTACTAAATTTGTTTAAACAATAATTATTATAAAAGCATATATCATACTATGTTTAGTTGGCTCGGAAAAATAATAATAGAATTTATAATAAATATAACGAGAAATAGATGTCATTTCTCTCGTAATCGAGGGGTATACGATATTACCCTAAAAGTCGATATAAAAATACCGTTCATTCAATCATAATATATTATTCTGCGAAGTCATAAAAATAAAAATAAAAAAGGACGGAGTAAACATAGATCATCGATCTAGGAGACAGGATTTAGAACATAGTATGCTTTTTGTGCTTTAATGCTCGGCCAATTAATGGACAGCTCAGCTACAGCCTACAAGTGTGTAGTAGTTGCAGCTGGAGTAGGACTGGACTGGCGGTACAGAAGGTACATTTTGTGTATCAATTTGAAGTTACTTGGATTTGAACGTGGAATGATATGTGCTGTACAAAGTTTGAACGGCTGATTATTAAAAAGAAAAATTAATTGTGTTGGACTCTTAATTTTGAATTTAAATAAAAATTAATATAATATGACAGAATAAGTATATAATAAATAAATAACATATTACACGATTATAAGAATTTTAGTGTATTTAATTATTTTTAAGAATTATTTCATTACAACACAGTTTAACTTTTTATTTTTAGTTTATGTTTTGATAATTATTACTTATTATACCTTACAATTCTATTATATTTTGTTAATTTGATATTTATTTATAACTCTAAATAATGTCGCATAAGAGTTACATTTTTTAATATTAGATCATTTTGAATAATATGCAAGATAAATATAATATAATATAATATAAATTTTATGTTATAACTAATAATACGATAAAGATTAATAATAATTTTCAATGTAATAAGTAAATCTACAACATTTCAAATTTTAAGTATCGATTAAAAAAAAACTTAAAATGTTTATATGTATAATTTTGTTTCAAGACATCAATATAAAAGTCAACGCATCCAATACATAAGATTCTCTGCTTTGCGGAAGTTTAAAGAAGGTCATCGATATACGCAATCTTACTCTTGTATTTTTACAAAGAAGTACTTTTTGTCCACTCTGACTTGGTTTGAAATTAATAGGTCGGGTTTAAGTTGATTAAGTTCTTATCAAGTTTAAACTTTTTTTCGACCCTAAATTTGAATATAGCAAATAAAAAGAAATTGTTTCAATTAAAAAATATATTATTTTAAATAAAAATTAATTGAATTGATACTATATCAAGTCATATTTTGGTCAAATTTGAACCAAGTCTAGATAGAATTGTTATTGCATGCATTATTGTTATCAAAACAAAAAAAAAGATGGGATAAAACAACAACATCTCTATCCAAAGATCACTATTTTGCAACTTCAATCTCTCTCTTTTTTTTTCCTGGAAAATATTTATATGCATATCATGGAGATAGACCAAATGAAAGCAATTGATGGAAACATCAAAACATTGGAAACCTTGAGGAAATTTCCCTGGAGAGTTTGGAAGAGATGGAAGACATAAATTCCAATGTTCCAGAACAAAGTACAACAAATCCGACTGTTCTACATAAATCCCAGGATCTAGAATTCCTGAAGTAGCATAGGAATATTGCCAGGCGAATTAAGAGGAAACGAATATGCTGTCACAGGTTGTGTCCTGAGTCCTGACACTATATGGGTCACAATCGCTTGGTGACTTCTTCCGGGGTCTAAGCTACATGATTAAGCATTTGTATTTCAAGAAAAAACCTGAAGTATAGTGACCAAATTTTTATATATTTGTAAGTCACTAAATTGCCCTGTAAGCCGTCCACGTGTGGGTTTAGTGTCTCATCTCGTGTCCACGAGTTGAGACTCTTTAAACGTGGTTGGATGAAAAGTGAAAACATGTTGGTATAAAGTATAAACCGATTCAACTTGTCACGTAATGATTTACCTAATGTTGAGATTTCGGAAGGGTCAAATTAAATTTGATTGAATTTTGAATTATTTGGTCCAAATAATAAGGCCATCCAAAATTGACCAAACTTTTAACAAAAACAAGATTATTTTATCAAAACTAAATGATGTTGATCTTTTAATCAAATCAATTCTGGTTAGCCTAATCTAATTCTATTTTCTTAACTTTAAAATTCCAACAATTTAAGTTTTTATTTATTAATTTAGACCGAGTACTACCAACTAACGTCCAAATAAGGGGTACAAATTCGATCCAAAATTTATATTCTGGCCTGGATCTAACCCAAATTCTGATCAAATATAAGTCAAGTATAGTTAGAAAACGATGTTGTACTGAAAATGAGGTCATTTTATTTCAAACAACATTGTTTTATTTAACATTTTTAAGTTTCAGGTAAGTTTGAATAGCTTGAACCCGAGTCCAATCTAAAGTTTAAAATTAAAAACTATATTTATGTCTTAACTTAAAACTTGTTCAACTCAAACCAAACTCATTGACTTAGAGTCGCGTAAAAATTACCGTATCTAGGTTTAGGTCAACTTGTCTTTGGTGTCTAATATACACTTGAAAAATACCATAAAAAGGTTTGACCATTATTAAGAAAAATACAAAACAAAACAATTGTAGTCGGTAACATTCAAAAGTTGAAGACACTAATCAACCTCTACTAATTTATGGTGCTGAATGTTATTAGAAAGTGACAAAAAGGATGGTGTACTTACCTTGTTAAACTTAGGGGTAAGCGTAAACGGTTACGTGCCAATTAGGAAGAGTAATTATTAAGAATGACTGACCGTAAAAGACATCAAATGATATAACATCATGGTCAAACATGTCTTAATTCCAATTAATGACTCGTACTGTTTCCTTATCCAAATTCAAAGCTCTAAATGACAAGAAGCATAAGTCCATGATCCAGCCAACGGCAGCGCTCCACTCCTTGTCCTTTTGGCTTTGGAAACTGAAGGAAGGAAGCAAGGTTTTACGTTCATGACAAGTTATAGCGTCGTTTTAGACAATCCAACTGACTCAAACAGCAGTCTGGCCTAGTCCAATCCGATGGTATCCCTATCCTACCATTCTTCTTTACAAAAAATTCAATGTAGCGGAGGTAATTTTCTGTTTAATTTTATAATATCTAACCATATTTAATACCTAAAATAATGTCGTTTTGGTTATTAGATAAGATTAAATAGTCTCTAAACTTATGTTTAATGATCAAAGCGATATTATTACAAACATTAAATAGTATTTGACACAATAAAATTAGATAAAAAGATCTGAACTCATAAAAGATTGGTTTATTAAACACACATAGGTTGTCTCGTCCACAATTCACGTACTGTGCTTAATGACAACGATAATGCACCCTCTCGAGATGCATTTATGTCTGTCTGCTAAATTCAACCTGTCCAATCGGAGTAGGAAAGAGCACAAACACAAATAACTTTTGCAACTCAGTTATGGGATCCAAAGATATGTCGGTTTTGTAACATATGCCAAGGCCATATGAGACGTTTCTGCCTCTTTTTTTTTCCCCCCTCTTACACTTTGAGATTTGAAAGAGAATTGGAAATTCAAGAGTCTAGCTAATCTCGCGTAAGAATAAATGGGTTATATATAAAATGCCAAAATGCATTTTGGCATTTTGACCTAAGTTTGATTTAAGCAAATTAGTTCTTGATTTAAGGTTGAATGCTTTCTAGTTTCATTATTTTGATCCCTTTATATTTGATATTGTTGGGTTTATGTCAATATTAAATTTTTATGCTCAATAATCTTATGGTTTCATTTTGGGCGAATTTCTCTTGTTCTTTCACTTCAACAGATCTCATTTCTCCGCTATGTTGCTATGCCTTTGATAAGGCTTGGATCTGTACAATTTTATGAATAATTACTTGGTTTATTTTCATTGCAATTGGTTTTGTTCTGCTTGTTATAATAAACTATTGCCGTGTTTTTTTTAACGGTAGATTGATGCATATAGCCGAATGCTCGATGATTTGGTGATTTTAAAAACTCTTCACATTCGTATCTTCTTGATAATTTATCTTTTTGTTAAAGTTCTAATTTTTGCTCCCTAAGTTAGGTTGTTGTGGGCTTCCTTTGATACACAGTTTACTTATTTACTCTTTAACCTATATAATTCTTTTATTGTCACATCGACAAGTGGGTCTATCAGAAACAGTCTCTCTACTATATAAGAGTAAGATTGCGTACTATCAAACTTTCATAGACCCCATTTTATTGCGGTACTTCAGACTGGATATAATGATAATGATGATGATGATGAGTTATTGATTATATATGTCAAACATTGCGCCTCGACAGGGGATTACTACTAAGTATTAGTGACGATGGCGACAAATTTTTAACAATGCATGATTGTGTCATTTAGATTAAACACGAAAAATAAAATTGTCACTTATTTTGAATAAATTAGTGAATACGTAATAATATTTTATAAAATACATTTTTTGATTAAGTTACTTGATAAAATAATAACTCATAAGCAAGTGATAGACTCGAGGTCGAATATATTTTTATTCTTTGATTTGTCATTTGTTAAATCATTAAAGTGAGAAACAACCCTTTAATTACCACTCGAACCCGAATCGATTGAGTTGGCCAACCGGAGAAGTGGAATAAGCCATGTGGGTCTATAGGAATCGAAGGAGAAAGAGACATCGGAAGTTTCAAACCTTCATTGCTGATTCAAGAAACTTGGAAAAAATTTCCATAAGATCTTTCGTCGAATCCTCAACCAAAACACAACCCATTATCCCATTTTAGTAGTATTTAAAGTTGTCGATTATTTTAGAGGAGAATGGTTGACCTAGTAGTGCTAAATTTTAGTATAAAGTAAGCATCAAAGCCAACCTTTTTCCTCCATTTGCTTTTTTGTGCCATCATCGATACACTAAAGAAACAAAGTTTGTTATAAAAAAGACCCCAAAAGCACGTACAAAGCTTGTGAGAGGACACATTCCCAACCAGATGACCATAGATGACCCTACAAGATGGTCTTCGAGCATACAATGCCATTAATGGGCGCGTTTGAGTGGCTTCAAAGTTGAAAATGCCATGAAGACGACATGGTCACGGATAGCACAAGAGAATGGTGGATTCTAGCTACTTCTTGATATTTGTGTTTTTCACTAGTAGACTCAATATATGTAATTTTTAAGAAGTATACATTTTAAGTATCACTTATTAGGATTTTTGTTTATATCTTTGAAGACGTGCCTTAGAGTAATTAGTAAAGTTACTTATTTGTAACCTAAAGGTCATAAGTGCGAGTAAGAAAAAGTTCTCTTTGTAAAAATATAAAAATAAGATTGCGTATAATTGATATTCCTTTCATTAAAAATGATCTATCTTTTTGTAAAAATATAAAAATAAGATTGCGTATAATTGATATTCCTTTCATTAAAAATGTCAATAGATCGGATCGGACTAAGTTAAGAGTGACTCGTGACCAAATGAACCACAGGCGGGCCAAACCACCCAGGCCTACCTTATATATTTTTAAAAAAGATTAAAAAACGACATCGTTTTATAAATTACGGTTGGGTCATGGGTTAGGTCAAAATTGACATTCCTACTCTTCCTCACCCTCACAAAATGAGAAACATTTATTGACCTTTTGACTTATTTAGCAAAGTTTTTCTTTTCATTAGTGAAAATTTACATCTTCTATTTTTAAAATGTATAAAATAAAATTATTTAACAAATTAATGCTTTAAAATTAGATAATAAAATTAATTTAACTAAAAATTTAATATATCTTTCCTCTCAATTCATCATTCTTCAGAAAAGAAAAAAAAAACTTTGGGTGTGTTCTAAAAGGTATCGACTCATATGTAGGGATGGCAACGGGGTGGGTATGAGGCGGGTATGCCATCCCTCGTACCCGCTCCATGAACCTGCCCCCACCCCCATATCCGTCCCCATCCCCGTCGGAGATTTTTTTGGCACCCCCATACTCATACCCGTTGGGGG